>VDFB02331685.1:0-17623 GCA_007258455.2 Sequoia sempervirens | reverse complement strand
TTAAATGCAAGTCATCCAAAAAATGATTTTATTTAGATAACATAATTTAATTAATTAATTATTTCTTTTTTACCTCCCAAATAGCCTATGGGAATTTAAATAGGCTAAGGGTCTCTACCAGTCGCTTACACTTGCGAAGTAAACAGTATAGTCCCTTTATGATGTATTTTACTCCATTCTTTACACATCTATATTTGTTAGCCTTCATAAAAATTCCATCTCTGACATACAAGGAAGGAATACCGAGCACTATACCAAAAGCATCGAGGGGATTGCATCCAGATCCACTTCATCTATGTATTGTGGACTTATATCAAACCAAAATTTATGTATTTGGTTACTTGAATTCCCACACTCTTTTTCACCCAACCCAATGGATCTGGGTGAGAATGATCATATGTTTTCATCCCAAGCTTTTTAACAATATTCTAAAAATGAGCATTTTGTCAAACAATTGGCATGAAACTGAAAATCATAAAATAATTACCTAAAAAGAAGTTGGAGAGATGAACAAGTGTTGTAGCTGAATCAATCAATTAATAAACCATTGTTATTTCCAACCCAAATTGTTGATATATTGATTTTTCCACCAGATGGTCTTTCACATTAAAAATTAGATTTTTTTGCTTATATATATATATATATATATATATACTAAAATCTGCTTTTCACCTAGCACAAACTGCTACACATAAAATCAGATTCCCACATAACTTATATTTTTATTTTTTGGAATATATAAATCACACCAAACATTGAATCTACACAAAACTCCAAAAATATTTGCAAACCTGAAAAATTGAAAACCAATATATATATATACATATATATAGGGGTGGGTGGGAGTTCTAGTTGAATGGCGGGCGGGCCTATAAATCATTCTATTACAGTAGCCATGATACAATTGATGCAGTTGGGAGAGCAGCCCCTCCATATATATGGGTTCTCTTAACTGCTAGGATTGGGATGGGATCGAAGCGAGAACAAAACTCTAGATTTCAGAACTAAACTAGAGACGTAGGCCCCCTCCCTCTGGGTCGACCCTCCCTTTGGGTCGAGTGTTATATAGCCCAGCCGCGCTGGATGTCCTCCCCCTATCTATCGGTAGAGGAGCTTGTCGGCCGATAATGACACCCCCATCTATAGAACTGGCGAGGCTCTAGCTCTAGCTACAACTATAGGTTGTTGGTCAATTAGATATAGGGCCTATGCTCGACGAGAACCCCAAACTTGGAGTAGAGGCGGCCTATATAGATAGGGGTCCTCTCCTGTTGCTCAGGTGCTTCATAGCTATCTCCATATCTATCTATCTATCTATCTATATTGGGGGGCCCCCAACAACAATATATACATATATATATTAAAATCTGCTTTTCACATAGCACAAACTACTACACATAAAATCAGATTCCCACATAACACTATCATATTTTTTATTTTCTGGAATATATAAATCACACCAAACATTGAATCTACACAAAACTCCAAAAATATTTACAAACCTGAAAAATTGAAAACCACAAGCCACAACCAAATACCCATTGAATCTAAAACCCAATTTGCAACTTTTAGTACAATGGTGATTCTAGTGTGAAACCACACAACCAACTAGAAGGGTTTTTGTCCTCATAATTGGATTTACCAAAGGGTTTTTGTTCTTAGGTAAATTGAAGAACAAAGTTTATCTTAGAGAAAATAATGAAAATTCAATAGTAATCCTTCTTTCGAAGACGCAACCTCCTTTTATAACCTTTTTAGAGCTATTTTCGGAAAAACACTTTTTCTTTTTCTTTTTCATTTTCTTCAAAAAAGCGTTTTTTCTTATTGTTGCTTTATTTGGAAAACAATCTTATTTGCTTTTTCATTTTTTAAAAAAAGTGCTTTTTTCCTCATGACCACTTTTTAACACCTTGAGCCTAGCGACACTTTATTTGCACACCTAAAACACCTTTTTAAATAACTAAATGTAGTTTGTCAATTAAAATATTAATAAAAGGTACCCTGCTGATAACTAATTTAATTATTTAACTTGTTTTTCTTTTACCTACACCCAATAGCCTGTAGGAAAACTTAGGAAAATAGACTAAGGGTCCCCGACAACTTACATTTGAGAAGGGAACATTATAAAATTCTATTCAATGGAGACATTCCTCAAGATGGATGGAAATATTTCAGCCAATTATTTTCATTAGTAGGCTTTTCATGTAGTGATGCATGTATGACAATGTCTAATTGGGTTCTCTTTGCCTTCACCATGAAATTTCAGCATCTTCTATTGATCATGTGATTATGGTTTTCCATTCTTACCCTTCTTACTTTATCCATATTTGAGCTTTGGTGACCATCATGATTGTGGGCCCTAGGAAACTGTAATGTCCCTCTCCTGTTTTGCCATAGAATTTGTCGACTGATCACAAATTGCAACAAACTAGGGTTAGGGTTTCATCTTACCAAATAAATCTCTTTAATGATGCAATCTTGGGGTTTGAATCGTGCAATCACCACATGAACAATATATGCAAATATATATATATATGCTTATGAGAGTTAGACAATTACATCACATCCATAGATTATCAACAATGTAAACATATTAGAATTTTGGGAAGAGGGACATGATGGGTCCGGCTGAAGCCATATGCCAAGCCTAAGAGGGTGTATACCACAGCCCTCCCCCTTGGCAACTTGTATCTACTTTCCCCATTAGTGTCCCAACCACCTAAAGACACTTGCCAACTTGTGGGATTGAGCGGAGGTCGCAAGCAGGCTCTTTTGGCACTTACCACTTCACCCTAGGCCCATCCTCATAGTGGGATTGGACAGAGGTCGCAAGTGGGCTCTTTTAGGCTCTTACCACTTCACCCCAAGCCCTTCCCACAAGGTGGGTTTCAGAATCTCATGCATATTTATCATCATAAATTATACATGAAACATATTTAATTATTCATGGCGAAATGCATACACATGTAAACAATGATTGGCAGAAATACACCTGAATATATGTTAATATCTGGTAATAGAACTCTGTTGTGATGAACAGATCCGATTCCTTCCTTGTTCTTGGTCTCTACGTTTCTACCTTGATCCGTGATGTTGTTTGCCTTGATTTGTTCATCCTTTTTATACCCCCCTTGGGTTGAGGGGCATAACCTTTCAATGTATCAATTGGCCAAGGGACATGATTCTTTGTTAATGACTTTTAAATTGCAAATAGGAATAATTAATGTAATTAATATTAATCTTGGGGTGATCGCAGATCTTCCTCCAATTGTGCGCCCTCCCTTGTTATTGTCTTGATTATTATTTGGGGAAGGGACGTGTCTTCTGGTTTGGACAGGCATCATAAGTAATTGCTTCTTTTCCTAATCACATCCCTTCATGATCGTGTCTCTTCTTGGACACCTTATGACTTATGATTTGCATTATGTTAATTGCCTTCCATTGTCGAAGTGATGGTCGGGGTTCGGTATCCTTTTTAATTTGCGGGGGGCATGATAGTCCTCCCCTCCCAAATTTGCTTGTCCTCAAGCAATTTCAGATTAGGATGGTTGAAGATTTCTTCACCCTCCCATGTAGCATCCTCTTTGGGTAATCCTTTCCATTTGATCAAAAAATTATTCCTTAATTGCTTCTCTCTCATATTGAGAATTGCTTCAGGCTGCAAGATCAGTTTTCCCTCGTCGTCAAGCGGGGGTAACTCTAAACATGGAACAACTTGCTGCCCTAACACTTTCTTCAGTCTTGATACATGAAAGATGTTGTGAATGAGGCTATTCTTGGGAAATTCCAATTCGTAAGCTACTTCACCGATATTCCTTAGGATCTTATAAGGCCCATAAAATCGGGGTTTTTGTTTTTTTGCCCTGCTTATTTTGATGGATGACTGCTTATATGGCTGTAGCCGCAAGAATGCTAATTCTCCAACTTCAAATGTCCTCTTAGTGCGGTTCCGATCAACATAGATCTTTTGTTGATTTTGTGCTTGATGCAGCTTGTTTGTGAGGGTGTTCATAATATCCACACTTTGTTGTACAAAATCTTTTTCCCCTGGTAATTGGCTTTCTCGTGAAATCAAACTTCCGAAGGAGGTTGGTTCATAACCATACAATGCTTTGAACGGGCTCATCTTGATTGACATGTGATGAGTAGTGTTGTAGCAATATTCACCAAGATGCAACCATTTTACCCATGCATTCTGTTGGCCTGTGATGTAATTCCTCAAATATCCCTCTAACCACTTGTTAACAATTTTCATTTGTCCATTTGTTTGAGGATGATAACTTGTATTGGGTGTAAGATCAGTCCCGGTTAATTGGAAGAGCTCTTGCCAAAATTGGCTAAGGATCAACTGTCTTGGTCTGGTTATGTTCCTTGGTAGACCATGCAATTTGAAAATCTCTTTGAAAAATACTTCCGCTATTTGTGGAGCCCGATATTCTATGGATATTGCGGAGAAGTGAGTGTACTTGGCGAGTCGATCCACTACTTCATAAATGCAATCCTTCCCTTGAACTTTAGGCAATCTTGTAATGAAGTCCATTGAGATGCTTTCCCATTTTTGATTTGGAATTGGCAAAGGTTGTAGAAGTCTTGCTGGATGGCTTTGCTTAGTTTTGTTTCTTTGATAGGGCATGCATTCTTGTACATGCTTATGACATCTTTCTTGAGGCCTTCCAAGAGCATCTCTCCTCGCGACTTGTTTGTATGTTATAGTATCCTTTGGTGACCGCTATGGGATTGTTGTGGTATTCCTATGATTTTCCTTCATTTTGAGTGCCAAGCACAAGGAATATCCTATTTTATATATAGGATAAGCTCTTCTACTACTTTGTACTCTATTGGGTAAATTTCCTTCAAGGATATTATTGTTAGCTTGGGGTCTTTTGACATATTCTCAGCGATGATATCATTTTTCCAACTGCGGGCTATAATGGTTAGGGTGTTCAAGTAGGGTCATCTTGATAAAGCATCTTCAACAACATTATCTTGTCCCTTTCATGTACTCAATATCAAAATCGTAGTTTTGCATTTTGCTTACCCACTTTTGTCGCTTGGTCATTTAGGTCCTTTTGATTCATGAAGTACCTCGTGCCAAGTAGGATTTTGTTTTAACATTGAATTTCCTCGCAAACCAAATATTGATGAAACTTTTCTAAGGCGCAAGATGATAGCTAGCATCTCTTTATCATAAACGAATAGTGTCTTTTTTGTCTCGGTGAGCTTCGCGAATTTTCAAAATGCAATGGGGATACTTATTTTGCATAAGGATTGCCCAATTTATGCTCCACGGTTTCTGGACTAGAGTACCTCGGGTATGCCTGATCTAGCCGGGTACTTTTGTACTTTTGGGTCATTTTTTAGGGGACGGCAGGGGACGGCTGACAAAAAAATAGGGAAATTTTAAAAAATATAGAGAAATTTCAAAAGTTCATAGCATAACATTGATAAAGCATTCATTCTAAACATTGTATAAGCTTAATACATATCATTAGACTTGAATTGAGATTTCACATGAGAATCGACAAACAAATTAACAAAGTTCAAATGCTTTTCATTATAAATGTGCATACATATCATATAAAAGTTTGATAATTATAACCAAAATGCCCAAAGGCTCCAAGTCTCAACTATGAAATGACATGACAAACATAAAACTAAGAAAATATATCGCTGTCCATGGTCCCTAATCAGTAGAAGGTAGGTCTAAATCAGCATCGCCCTCGCCATCAGAGCACGAGTCTAAGTCAGTGTCAGTGTCCATGTCAATAGAAGGATCTGTCTCAACCAATGGAACACCCACCAATCCCTCATGTGCATCCTCCTCCTCAATCTGCGTAGCATCTTCGGGATTAACATCCCAACGTAAGGCTGGAGTTTGACGATACTCACTAGACTGGCGATCCTGTAAGCGCAAAGCACTGTGTACTGCCACCAACTTCTCCGATCGTCTAGAGGTAAGGCAGTTCCTCTTGACTGATTGGATGAAGCTATATGTGGACCAATTCCTCTCTGCAGCAGAGGAACTGGCAACCTGTGAAAGAAGGCGAACAGCAAGTAATCTCAACTTTGGTGCATCCTTCCCATGCCACGTCCACCATCCAATAGGGTCGGTTTGAGCCAATGTAGCTCTATCCATCCTCGCCTCTGGTTTGCCGAAGGTTGGACCACGAAGATTGGCAAATGCAAGCCATTGTGTGCGAAGTATGGTAGATTCCTCTGAAGTATACATTTTTGTAAGGGCCCTCATGAAGCCTTCTTTCACCTCTTCATCATGAGATGGAGCCACTCTCCCAGGCCTCGGTGCATACCATTTCGGATTGAGAGCATAGGCTGCCATATGAAGCGGGGTGTTCATAATGTCCCACCGTCGCGTCACAATGGGCCTAAGATGCTCCTCATAAAATGCCAAAGAAGGGTCCTTGCTATAAATTGCTTGTTTGACCTGTCCAAGCATACTATCAAAGGTCTCATAAATCTCTCCAAGGCTAGGAGAGTCAGGATCAGCATATCTAATCACTTGCACAATAGGTTGAATGAAGGAGCATACATAACTGCAAGTGCAAACAAGTTACAAAAATTAAAATCAGGTAAGCTGCTAGCCTATAAATATTAAATAATAAAATGAAAATCAGCAATAATAAAATTTAATAATTCAAATAAATAATAAAATCAGCAATGCCAATTTTCTTACCTCATTGTGGACCACCAGTCATCATCAAGGATTTTTTGTTTCACCCTTTTTCCCTCCGTTGTGCTTGACTCTTGCCATCTACCCCACTCTACATTGACCATCATTAATTGTAGAGCCTCTCGGACCTCAAGCATCCTCTCTAATAAAATGAAGTAGCTGGCATATCTAGTCTCCACGGGCTTGAGGAATTCCTTCCTCGAAAATGTTCTAAACAAAGCAAGTGAAGTCTGATGGTTGCAAATGAACATTTGCACCTCTCTAGCCTCTGCAACCACTGCCTTCACCCAATCTATCTTCCCAATGTCCTTCAAGGTATTGTTCAATGCATGCACGCAACAAGGGGTCCAAAAAATGTGCTTATAAGCACTCTCCACCATCAATCCAGCTAATTTACACACACGGGCTGAATCGGTCACTACCTGGCAATGGCATATCATCAAGTTGATATGAGATTACTAGATTAGTATAGAATATAGATATCAAAATGAAAATTTTAAATAACTATGAAGAAAATCAAAATAAAAAATAAGAACGAAAGAAAATCAAATTAAATCATACCTGCACAACATTAGAGGCTCCAACCTCCTCTATAGCATCTCTCAAAATCTGAAATTGGAAGGTTGCATCCTTCCTTTTGCCTGAACAATCTACAACTCTAAGAAAATAAGAGCCTGCTGTACTAGTGACAATAAGATTGATGAGTGGCCGATGTTGGATATCGGTCCACCCATCCATGATTATGGAGCAGCCATCTGTCAACCATGTTTGTCTCATATCCTCCATCAAAATACTCACCTTGGAGTACTCTTTATCAAGAAGGGTGGTGCGTAACTTAGTTTCTCCAGGTGGAACATATGAGGGACCAACAATTACAATATCTTTGCACATTTGTTTAAAATATGGTGAACGTGAGACATGAAATGGTATGGCATTAGCATAAAAAAACTTGGCAATAGAGGAATCAGCCCCATCTTTTGCTGTAACATTAAACATATCAGCAACAGTCATAATCCTTTTCTTTCCTCTAGTAGAATCATCCCCCGCATGAGAGTGAGAAGCTGAAGCAACATCTAGTGATGGTGTAGGCATTCCCGTACTAGGCTGCAAACTCTCAACTGAAACCCCTTTACTTAATGCCTCCCCCTCCATATGAAATTTAGTTGCATCAATTTTTTGTTGTTGGGTTATTTTTCTACACCCTTTCACCCCTTGACCACCAATCCACAAAAGATGGCAATAAAATCTCGTATAGCTGCCCCTATATTGTTTGTGGCACAAATGACACTCCCATACTCTACTACCCCCCGAATTTTTTTTCTTATCTTTATCAACTCTTGTTGCAAATTGTAGTAGAGGTTTTTTGGGGTTAAATGGGCCTTTTGCCCATTTTTTGAGGCTTTCAATTGGACATTCAAATGGGTTTGAACTTGCTGACCCTACTCCACTCCCACTCTCTGAACACCCCCCAATGTTTGCAGTTGCACTACCTCTATGTCTATTTCTTGTTCTTTCACTTCTTTGCGTTTGAGCTCTTTCTTGCATTTGGATTTCAATATCCTCACTTTCACTATCACTGCTGCTACTCATGGTTGTTTTCTAAATTTTTATGAAGTTTTTGATTTCAAAGAGCTGCAAGTTAAAAAAAAAAAGAAGTAAACCCTAAATGCCCTTTCTATGTGTTGAAAAACTTAAAAAATCTTGCAAAAATTAAAAACAAATAGCAAATACAAAACAAAGATGAAAAACATACCTCTAATATGGTGGAAATGATGCCCTAAGCTCCTCTTCAAACTGCTGTTCTCTCCTTCACTCAGCTGCTCTCCTTTTGCTATGCTTCACTTCACAAGGCAAGAAATAAAAATGAGTTGCTTTTCTCATTTTAGGCCACATATAAGGCACAAATTAGGTTAAACACATTGGGGCGTCCCTTGTGGGCCCCCCCCTACCTTTCTTTTTATTTAAAAAACTTTATTTTTTAAAACGCTGCTTGATTTTGCTACCGTGAGGGTACGCTAGTCGCACTGTGAACGTCGGGGATCTGTTGTCAAGCTTCGGTACGGGCAATGCATCTCTACGCCCCCCGCCAAGGAGGAGTATTGACAAGTACCTGCAATTTCGAGGCCAAAAGGGGATTGCTTAGATCGCTTGTCATTCCTCAAGGCCCTCGTTGCACTTCTGTGACGTAGAAACAGTAAAAACGCTAGGACGTCCGTGGAGCAATAACTCCACCTTTCTTCAGATGCATCACACTATAGTTCAAAGGGTAGTGTGAAATTGGGGATGGCTAAAACAAGGCACGAGCTCATTGCTTCTTTTAGTCTTTCGGAGGCTTGTTGAGACATTTTACTCTATACAAAGGCTCCCTTTTTGGTTAAGTCTGTGAGTGGGGCGGCAATTTTGGAGAATCCCTTCACAAAGTGTCTATAGTTATTGCGTAGTCCCACGAAGCCCCTTAGTTGTGTTAGGGTTCTGGGTTTTGGCCATTCCTTAATTGCCATAATTTTTTCTTCATCTACACTTACCCCTTGTGCATTGATCTTGTGACCTAGGTAAAGGATCTCTTCCAGGCCAAACTCGCACTTGGAAGCTTTAGCATACAAGGATTCTTGTTCCAAAATGTTTAGGACTTCCTCAATGTGTTTGAGATGTTCTTCCCATGTCCTGCTGTAGATAAGGATATCATCGAAAAATATGAGCAGGAACTTTCTTAGTTGTTTTCAGAATATATGATTCATACATGATTGAAATGTTGTAGGGGCATTTGTTAGTCCAAAATGTAGGACTGAGAACTCAAAGTGCCCGTAATGGCATCAAAAGGCGGTTTTAGGAATGTCTTCTTTCCTCATCCTTAATTGATGATACCCTGACCGTAAATCAATTTTGGAGAAGTATCTGGCTCCATGGAGTTTGTTGATTAATTCATCAATTCTTGGTATAGGGTAGCGGTTCTTGATTGTTTTCTTGTTTAAGGCCCTATAGTCTATGACTCTATGCACATTCTCATAGTACCATCCTTTTTCTTGACTAGTACCACAGATGATGTGAAAGGGCTGGAACTAAGTTGAATATGACTCATTTCTAGTAGTTCCTTAATAGTTTTTACTTTTTTCAATCTCTTTCTTGAATTTGTGGGGGTGTAGGTATGGTGTGGTAATTAGAGGTTTTGCTCCCTCTTCCAATTCTATTGTGTGCTCAAATCCTCTTTTTGGGGATAGCCCTGAGGGAATATCATCAAATACTTTCTTATGTTCGCTTAAGATTGGTTGGATGCCAATGTGAATTGTTTTGCCATGTGGGGAGGTCTTGTCAAGGATCATACATTCTGCAGCCCATTCTCCTTGCCCATGTCTAAAAATCCTTTCCATTCTTTTGTAGGAGACTACTTTTGGGGATCCATCGAGTAACCCCTTCAAGGTGACTTCTTGTCCCTCATGATGGAAGTGTATTGTCAAGTTTGGGAGGTCAAACATGAAGCAGCCTAGGGAGTATATCCAAGGAGTGCCTAATATTACATCAGCATCTAATGGTACCACATAGAAATCTTCTTTAATGGGGTGTTTCCCCTCAAGGTTGCCCTGCCAGGCACTAAAGTGCTATCAACCCCAGCTCCCTGCAAAGCAGCGCTTGGCAGACCCTAAAGTCTGCCCCAAATCATTTTTGCAACTAGTCTCTCATCAATGAAATTGTGGGATGCCTCACTATCCACGAGAGTGATAACCCTCTTCCCTATGAGTGTGCTTTTAATTTAGAATGGGCGATGCTTGGAGGTTTGAGAGATGGTGGCGAAAGTCATGTGCTCTTCATCTTCGTACCTTGCTTTCTTGCTAGGATTCTCTTTGACTTCCCTTTTGGGGGTTGCTTCTATCTTGTGGGCGCGACCCCTCCTTCCACATTTATGGCCACGTTCACATGGTTCTTGGCACTTAAAGCACAAACTCCTCCTTTTTAGGTCGTCTAGTGATTGACACACATGACCACGTTCCCATTTCCCATTACAATGAAAGTAGGATTTTTCTCGTTGTTCCTTCTTATGCCTTTCATCTTTATGAGGGTACTTGTAATGTGTGTTAAAGCTCTTGGACTTGTCTTTTGATGGGTTATTCTCAAATTTCATTGCCTTTTGAATTGATTCTTCTAGGCTGGTTGGTTCTAGGGCACTTACTATGCTCCTTATTGATTCTTTCAATCCTTCCTCAAATAAGTAGGCGAGTCTCCCTTGAGAGATCTCAGGTACCATGATGGCCAATTTTTGGAATTCAGTAGCATAGTCTTCTACTGTTCCATGTTGTTTTAGCTATGTCAGTTCTTTAAAGTACCATTCGGGGTATTTTTGGTCAAATCTTTTGATAAGTCTTTGGGTGAACTCATCATAAGTGCTTATGTGTTGGTGGCCTTGGGTAATAAGGCCATGGTGCCACCACTCGTGGGCCATTCCTGTTAAATGGAGTACGACAAACTTAATGGAATTTTCCTCCGTCATGGGGCTTAGTGGTAGATAAGTGTCCAATTTTTGGACCCATGAATGTGTCGTGATTTTTCCTGCTCCATCAAAACTAGGAAGGGTTATCTTGCTCATCCTTTACTTTAGGTCTTTGTCATGTTGCCTTTTTCTTTCCTTCCTAGGGGCGGCTCTCATTTTGGCATCACAATAGTCTTTGAGGGAGACATTCCTCCTAAATTCGGGGTCAAGTCTATTGTATGCTTCCACAATTCCATCCACATTATCCATGGGTGGTTCATTTGCTTCTCCCTCTTCCACGTGTTCTTCCCTAGGTAGGAAGGGAGGTCTTGTTGGTCTAGAGTTGGGTACTTTTGGGAAGATGGGGTTATTGTTATCGGAGTGATTAGAGTTGGTTTCCCTTCCATTATTGCTGCTCATATTTTGAATGGCCTTGAGGAGAAGCTGGGTGGTTCTTTCATTCCTCTCGTTTTGTTCCATGAAGGTTCTCATTTCATCGCTCATGGTGTTGCTTGTTGTAAGCTTCCTTCTTTTCCTTTCTAAAGCTCTTTGAGCCCTTCGGCTATTTTGCTTCAACTATCTTTCACAAGATGGCAGGAAAGATGCTCTGATACCTCTTGTAATGTCCCTCTCCTAATTTGCTTTAGAATTTTCCGATTGATCACAAATTGCAACAAACTAGGGTTAGGGTTTCATCTTACCAAATAAATATCTCTTTAATGATGCAATCTTGGGTTTGGATCCTGCAATCACCACATGAACAACATATGCAAATATGTATGTATGTATATATATATATATATGCTTATGAGAGTTAGATAATTACATCACATCCATAGATTATCAACAATGTAAACATATTAGAATTTTGGGAAAAGGGACATGATGGGTCCACTCGAAGCCATATACCAAGCCTAAGAGGATGTATACCACAGCTCGCCCACCCCCCCCCTTGGTGACTTGTATCTGCTTTCCCCATCAGTGTCCCAACCACCTGAAGACACTTGCCAACTTGTGGGATTGGGCAAAGGTCGCAAGCGGGCTCTTTTGGCACTTACCACTTCACTACAGGCCCATCCTCATAGTGGGAGTGGGCGGAGGTCATAGGTGGGCTCTTTTAGGTGCTTACCACTTCACCGCAGGCCCTTCCCACAAGGTGGGTTTCAGACACTCATGCATATTTATCATTAGAAATTATACATGAAACATATTTAATTATTCATGGCGAAATGCATACACATGTAAACAATGATTGGCAGAAATGCACCTGAATATATGCTTATATCTGGTAATAGAACTCTGGTGTGATGAACAGATCTGATTCCTTGTTCTTGGTCTCTACGTTTCTACCTTGATCCGTGATGCTGTTTGCCTTGATATTTTCATCCTTTTTATACCTCCCTTGGGCTGAGGGGCATAACCTTTCAATGTATCTATTGGCCAAGGGACATGATTCTTTGTTAATGACTTTTAAACTGCAAATAGGAATAATTAATGTAATTAATATTAATCTTGGGGTGATCATAGATCTTCCTCCAATTGTGCGCCCTCCCTTGTTATTGTCTTGATTATTATTTGGGGAAGGGATGTGTCTTTTGGTTTGGGCGGACGTCATAAGTAATTGCCTCTTTTCCTAATCACATCCCTTCATGATCACGTCTCTTCTTGGATGCCTTATGACTTATGATTTGCATTATGTTAATTTCCTTCCATAGTTGAAGTGACGGTCGAGGTTCGGTATCCTTTTTAATTTGCGGCAGGGGGAGGGGGGGCATGATAGAAACTTTGTCCTTTGATTATTCAAAAATGACTACTTGTGTATCCACCACCCACCTTCAATAGCAATCCTCCTTTGGTAGTAAACTAGGAACTCTTGCTTCAATTTCACTCATAACATTTTCAACATTGCTAGATGTGTCGTACTCCCTAGTCACTTAATCTTTATCTATTTTCTTGGTGTTGACCTTGAAGTCCACTTTGGTCTCCTTGTCAAAGTCATCTTTATGAGTAGCACGATCATCACCAACTCTGTTGGTCATTTGAAAAGTGGGATGCAACCATACTTGGGACACCTAGTTCATGATAGGTGATGGAAACATCTCTTCTTTCTCACTAGACCAAGCACATTCTCTTTACTTCTTTTAGTAGTTGTTCGATGCCTCATATTATTTCTAAAAGCCAATCTCTCCTTGTCTAAAATTGTGCTTTGTATCCTTCATATCTCACAGTGTTTAGCGGATTGTAAGTTTTTTTGTTTCTCTCTTACATTATTATTATACTATCTTATTCACAGTTATGATTGTATCAGGGTTAAGTTCATACAATTTAAGCTCTCGTGAAGTTTTTGAATCATCATTTATTGTGATTACTTTGTATGCATTATAAATTGATTGCTCGCTTATTTCTGATTACTTGTTTAAAGAGGAGGGAAGAAAAGGATATGCTAAATTTTCCTCTTCTATAACGCCTTATGGTACTTGTTTTTTCTGATTTATGAGTCATCAATGCCATTTTATTAGAGGGTTTCGTTCATATTAGTTTGAATATATACTAAAATCCATTTGTTTTATTCTTTTGGAGTAACAACCCTAGAATTTGATACGATGTCACACATGGATGAAATTTAAGTCTTATCTAATTATCTATAGTCAAAACACTTTCCTCATCTGAACGCTACATTTTTCAGAATCCATTGCTTGTTTTAAAAATATTGACAATAGAGATCATTTGCTTCTCGCATTCCCTTGCTCAAATGTAAATCTTGACAAACAATTCATTGTCATGGAGGTGCATGCACCTTCTTGAAGTTCAGTACAATTTTTTTTTTTTTCTTTAGGTGTGCCTGCAATATACCCACACCTTGGAACCTTGTGTGTGCATATGGGGATAGGGGAGAGGGAGTGAGGTGGAAGGTTAAGGAGGCACACAATGTCAAAATGGTTGATTTATAAATTCATGTCTTTGAGATTTCCTTATCTATCCAATCTCACATTTCCTTTAAAGTGCTTGGTTTAGATTAAAATGCTATCTAATCCTATTTGAGGGAAGAGCAAATTTCAAATTTCAACTAGTGTAAAACCCAAAATAAAGATTTAAAAAGTTATGCCAACTTACTTCACTGGGAACCATTTCTAACATGATTTTTCTCAAAATCTCATTGAAAAATAAATGGTTTGTTTTGCCTTAACTACCTAATACTTTTGTATAAGAGAAACATCTATAGCTCTAAATTGAGCATCTAAGAGTCTAAATTTCATAATCTCAAACAACCAATTAGGAAACCTTTTTGTTGTTCTTGTTTAAGGAAAACTTAGGTTCTTTTTGTTATGTATTTTAATACACTAAATGATATTTGATGTAATAGAATAGAGAAACAATCTTTTAAGTCATTCTTTCGTTATTATGCCATATAGTTCATTCATGGATTTCATTGTGCCAACTGTTGTCAACATTCTACTGATAAGATGATAATTATAGGATTTTTTTTTCATTATTGTGTATATTTTTGTCTTCTGATCAGTATGATTTGAGGCAATCTGAAAAAAAATAAAAATCATTCAATGCAGATTTTACAAGAAGTACCTTATCAAAGTTCAAAATTGTATAATGCTTTTGTATCAGTAGTGTAATCAACTTATCTCTTCTTTCTAAATTGTATCGTTATCCTAAACAATTAAAACAACACTAGCAAATACTATTTTACCTGATTGGACATATGTAGTTCAGAAGGTACTAGAAATTATTTTTACATTTTATTCTAAGAAAAAGTATACAATCTGCATAAAACAGTTTTTAAGTATAATTGTCTATATACCATTCTAAGCTAATCACATTGTTTTGAATCTAGGATACACTACAAGTGGTATCTTCAGAATTGTTCAACCTTGTACCAAGAAGTATCGAATGTCATACTCCAAGAAGCAACCTCTAGCCCCATTTCCCTTACCACCCAAGGATGAATCTCTAATGGAGGATGGAAAGAGTGAAGAGGTTCTAAGAGAACCTTTTCAACAAGAGGAGGGAATTCTTCTAGCACAGGCCGATGAATATGATGGTGTAATTGTTGATCCAAACAATTTACCTTTTGATGTTGATGATTTTGTTTCTTCACTAAAGGTGTCATTGTCTAAATGGAGGAAACAGGTGAATTTTGTTTCCTATAAGTCACCTTTCTCTTTTATGTTGCCTTAGTATTAAAAAGCTTTTTTTGAATTTAAAATTTATTATTTTGTTGATAATTTTCTTTATTATGTTAGGGAATTAAAGCTAATGCATGTCTATTTTTGACTTTATAGACTTTTTCCAAAAGATTTTAAAAAGTTCTATAATATGCATTTAGAAATGTCTGCAATTTTTATTCTATTTTATTTTAATACTTAGCCATCTCATTTTTTCCTCATAGAATTTCTAGATTCAAATTCATTGATGGTAATATAGAATTAGCATCACAATAAAAGTGCACTTATAGGACACAATTTGTTAAAATCTAGTTAGTGTTGAAGAGTGGAGCTTATTTCGTAAACAAGGCACCTTGCTTTTTTAAGGTGCCTTATTATTAACATTGTTTTTTTAATTGAAGGTTATTATTTTGTTGATAGTTTTCTTTATTATGCAAGTAAAACTAGTACATGTCCATTCTTGACTTTATAGATTGTTTCTAAAAGTTTTCTAAAAGTTCGATAATTTGCGTTTAGAAATGTATTTGCACTCATCATTTTAGTCTATTATAATATTTGGCCATCTCATTTATGCCTTCTAGGATTTCTAGATTTAAGTTCATTGATGGGAAAGTGGAACTCGGTCACTTAAAGGATGTGGTTTGTTAAAATCTAGTTAGCATTCAAGAGATTAACTTGAAAAATTTGTAAAAGTTATGTAGGAACTATAGCAAAAGATAAAGAATCTTGATGCAAACCTTTATTAAGTTTGCAAAATTTGTCTTATTAAATTAATATTTAGATTATTATTAATGGTCAATATTGTAATTTATTAAATTAGTTTAGATTCTTTCTATTCTTTTCTTCGATTTTGTTTCTTTTTAGAAACATCTGTATTGTAAAATCTATTTAAAGAGCATTTGCCTCTTTCTTTAATATATTGAAGATTTCACCATTACATGGTATCAGAGTGGGAAAAGTATTATTTTCTAGAAACCTTTTGAAATCCGTACGGGTTTCTTCTGAAAAGAATTGCGGGTTTGAAATCACGCCTGAAGGGTTTTGTTTTTGCAGTATTTGAGCACAATTTTTTGGCATGCGTTGTGTTTTATAAAAATTGTGGCCATTTTTTTCAGATTTCCACGTGTTTTTTCCTTCTTCTGTACACGCACGACTTTTATACTCCATTTTTTCTGGCCACTTTTCTGAAGAATATTGCATTTGCTGGTGAAATTGTGTTTCTTCTTTGGGAACACGTCTTGCTAAAAATTGCGCCCTCATTTTGTTGAATTTGAAACTTGATCATGTTTTTTGGAGCCATTTTCTGTGCCCACGTTTTCTCTACCTGCACATGATTTTTTTTTCTGGCGCGGATTTTTGTGCATTTATTGCGCATGTGATCTCCATTCGACGCATTTTTCTATTACGTCATAATAACAACTAACACCTCGAGTAGAAGTTGCTATGAACAAAATTCTATGCAATAATTCACGCAATGAGTGCTCTTCAAATTAGGAGGGAAGCTCCCCTCGCTGTGCTTTGACAAAAATACTAAAAGGAAAAAATAAGCTTCAAACTATGTCCCCGCCTTTTGTTTCAGTCAGAGGCACAAGGCTTCTTGAAAGAACTCATATACGTTGCACCCTGAAGTTTTCTCCTCGGTTTTGGTGATCTACTAACTACAACTAAACTAATCTATCCAATCTCCTTAGGAAAACAGAGCAAGAGGAAACGGAGCAAGGTTTGATTAACTGACGATAAACAAGTTTAGATTCTCTACTTGAAGGCAAGGTGGCGCAACTATCATCTCAATCTAAACAAGCTTATTGGGCACAAAACAGATTTGAGAATTTACCAAGATAATCTTACGGAATCCTATGTGGCATAACACTCGATCATAATAGTAAAGACTCACCAAACAGCTTTATCACCACAATCTCACAAAACCCTATGTGGCATAACCCTTGATTATAATGATAAAGATTCACAAAACAGATTTATCACCGTAATTTCTCGAAACCCTATGTGGCATAACGATTGATCACAATGGTAAATATACATAAAACAGATTTATCATCTCAATCTCTTGAAACCCTATGTGGCATAACAATTGACCTCAATGGTAAATATGCACAAAACAGAAAGAATTCACCATTACAATCTCTTGAAACCCTATGTGGCATAACAATTAATCGTAATAGCGAAGACACACGAACAAATACCAAAAGAGCAATATTGAGGGCAAGGTAGGCGCAGCATATATTTCTCTCTCCAGCAAAAGTTAATTACAAATGAGCAAAAGCTCTTATTTATATA
>VDFB02331684.1:0-33942 GCA_007258455.2 Sequoia sempervirens | reverse complement strand
GTTGTACCAAAATTTTCCTCAACTATGGAGGTCAACATTACTGCCACAAAGCCTATACTTGCACCCACAAGGTGCAGCCAAAGATTACAATTCCAGAACACTACTACTGGAAAAGTCAAACACAAAGGAAAAAAACCAGTGTGCTTTGTTGTTGGAGGATGCAGAAAAATCAGGTATGGCCATGGCTCCTTCAGATGCCAACATTCACCCATTGACCTTACAAATATCTTGTCAGATAGTGAGATGGAGATAGACTCTGGGTATCGGTGGTGTTTCAACACTCTAGGTTGAACTCAGGCTCCAGGAGAATAAATATTGTTTGTTCCTCCACTGGTAGTCAGAACTCCAACCAGGCAGACTGGTACTATGTTGTGTAAGGGAAAGGATGAGGGAGAAGCTGAGGTTTCCTCTCCTTCCCTTGCAATGACTCAGAGTGGGTGTTTGTATCGTGGTATGGGCATTGGTAAGAGTGGGGTGGCTGGTCGATAAGGAATTGCCATGTGGGGTGGAAAATTTTGGTTTTGATATATTGTTGTTGTGGTTAGTCTCTTCTTCAATGTACGTGACTATTACTTTTGGGTATGATGTTGAATGTGTTTGCTCGTGGCGATGTGGACATCTGATGTGGTGTGTACCGAGCAATAAAGGATCATTTTGGCAAGACTTTGCTTCCTCCTAGCAGCTGTGTTGGTTTAGGCTTTTCCCCATTTCTAACAGAATTGCCATGTGGGGATTTTGTGAAATGCAGTTGAAATAATAAGTGAAATGAATTTTTTTATCTAAGTTGCATTTGATCTGGTTTCTTTTTTTTCTCCCTTTCCTTATAAAATGGAATTCAAAGCTCATTTGCAAGGGATGAAAATTTTGGTTAGGTTTTGAGTTGGGTGTACATGGGTAGAACGAGAGGAATAAAATAGATAGTCTATTTTGAGATTTTGGAAGAACATGTGCAAATTATCTTAAATTGTTATGTAGATATGACTGATAAACATGAATGAATGTATAATTCTGATATGTTTTCTCTCCTTATGTGAATTTGAGTGAATTTTGAATGGAATGTTAATGATATTTTCATTCTTCTTCAAACATCTATTCGAATGTATGTCTTTGTTTTTGCTTTGATTCAAGCAAACAATTAAATGCTTAAATGGAGCCTTAGATTTATAATTATTCGCAAGGGACTTGATAAGTAGTTATGTATCAGAAAGAGTGAACTCCATAGTGCAAAGTTGTTATGAGAGCAATCCAACCCATCAAATTTTAAAGTCATTTATGTGTTACTAGTTTTTGTGTATGTGACTCTATTTCCCAATGCAACAAGGCACTAGTCTATTCCTTAATGATTCACCTAAAGGGTTGATCAAATAATTGTCTAATGACTAACCTAAATTCAAGATTTAAAGCCATTTTGAAATTCATTAATCTAAACACATGTATTTGTCAACTATCATGTAGAATGTCCCTTGTTTTGATGAATGTGTAAGCAATTCACTTAAAGATAAGCCAATCTTGTATTAATTGTAACATAATTATCCTTCATCTAAACTGATATGTGAAAATGATGTGTTCCATAAATCATATTCTCAAGTGAACACAATAGGAACACCCTCCTTGGCCCCACAGAGCCTAAAGTGCAGAAGATCTTAGTCATTGACTAGATCTTGTTAGTTGGTCAGTCATTTCAAGAGTCTTGAACATAGAAGTTGGATATCCCTTAGAGATTCCTTAGGTGCATTGGAAAACAACCAAAAGAATGGTGACTCTACTAGGGAATTCCCTCATAAATCTGGTTGCAACTTGCCTTGTCAAAGAGTCATTCAAGTCTTGAAGAATTAAGCTTAAAGAGTTGTTGCATAGATTCATACTATTATCCATTTTTAATTCGATGGATCTGAACATCTTTGTTCAGATAATTAAGAAGTTCTTGAACCTGGAGAAGATTTGTTGCAGCAAAGATCAAAGGATTTGAGTGTGACTCCACTATTGGAGAAGACCTAGAATAAGATTTATTCTTGAAAGAACTTCATGCTCATGAAGTTTGTTCCTCTATGAAAGGAGGTGGTGACTCTATCCAAAGAACCAGTCAAATTGTGGAGAAGATTTCTAGATTTGCAGACTTTGTGGTCAAGAAGAAAGATTAACAGTTGCTTCAAATTTCTAGGTATTCTCATAAATCTAGAGCAAGCATTATTTTTTTTGAAAGAAGTTTATGGGAAAATAGTCAAGGCTTAAGATCATAAATGATTCCCTATGAGATGAATTTGCATTAAGATAGGGAATAATAATGATTCTTAATCCTTCTAGTGTGTAAAGCCTGTAATTATTTTGAGAAGTATGCCATTCTTTTGAATATTACATTTTAGAGAATTACCATATCATGCCATATCAAGGGTGAAGAAGCCATATCATGCCCTCAAAGGGATTTTGTTATTGAAAGGTATATATTGTTGGTTTTTAGTGGCATTAGAGGTTTCCCAAACTTGACTCCTAAAAATGTTAGGAAATATTTTCCCAATTTCAAAGGGCAACATTCAGAATTAGCTTCTAAACATTTGCAGACATTTATGGATGTGATGGGGGACTATGAGATAAGTCATGAAGATGTTATCACAAAACTCTTTGTTCAATATTTGGAGGATGATGCCAGGGATTGGTATTCATATCTTCTAGTAGGTTCCATAGCTTCATGGAATTAGTTCATGACAAGCTTGGTTGAACAATTTGGTGAAAGGGTAAATCCAAGTGTGGTGAGGAAATTTTTTATGGAAATTCATTTGAGTGAAGGTGAGTTAGTTCTTGTTTTCAACCTTCGATTTACAAAAGCAATCAGGGAAATTCTAGAAGACATAAGGCCAAATGATGCAGAGTGTTTGGTTGTATACCTAGGAGCATTTGATAAGAAGATGAGCTTCTTATTAAGAGACAAAGAGCCCACAACTTTGCACCAAGCATATCACATTTCCATTAACATTGAGAACAATTTGAGATACTCAATGATGAGAGGACTTGTGACTACTAGTAGTAGTTCTAGCACTGCCCAAAATTATGAAACAAATAGATCAGAAGGTAAAAGGATTTGTCAAGGAGGGGATCTCATGGATGTCATATCCCCTTCATTCCCAAGAAATGTTGAAAGTGATCAAGCATCAACTCACATCAACCAAGGATGGGAAGGTATGATATAGCTTTTTCTATTAGGAAGCTATATGAAATAAAGAGACATGCAAATGAGTCACCATATGACTTATTCTTGAGATTTTTGGATCCTTTAATGGAAATACCCAAGAGTTTCAGACCTAGTGATCTAATCTGCATTAATTTATTTTGTGAAGCATATATGTCAGGGTCTAGCCAATGGTCTGAGGATTTAAAGCCTCATAGCCTTGATCAAATGGTGGATTGGATTAATATTGTGGAAAACATTAAACATGGCCATATTCCCTTATCTATTTCTAATGATGTGAGCAGTAGTTGCCATATTGAAGAAGATCAAAGGTTAATATTTTTAGGTCAAAGAGAAGCATCAAAACTAGAACAGTTGACTGTTGAATGTTCTTATGTAACTAATAACCTAGAGGTGGAAGCCAATAGTAGTGAAAATGATGAAGAGGATGAACATGAAACTAAGGAGGTGGTGCCTAATTACCTTCCTTGGGATGTTGTAAACTCCGAAAAAACACGAGAACTGCAAGATGAAGCCTCACAATTTGATTCAATTACCATCCATCATGCACTAGTCAATGAAGGGAATACACTTGGTCCCAATGCTATGGTACGCATGAGGAATCAAAGTGAAGAGATTGAATTTGAGCAATCTACCATAGGATATTATTCTTCATATGAAGTGGAGATGGAATCCCTTGCTTCTAGTAAGGGGTATATTAATAGCCTTGAAGGTGTGTGTTTCCTAGGAAGTGAGCAATTTTCCTCATGTTAGGAATTATCTGAGTATGGGTCAATTGTTGCAAACACAAATAATGAGGAGGATGTTGAGATTGTCTCTCTTTTTTCCTTAAGTGAATGTACTGACTTTGAGTACATTGATAATATAAATTGTTGACATCATGACTTTAAATATGATGAGATACATCTAATTAATGAATAGAAAAATCTTTTATTTGATGAAGATGTTGTTGATAGTGAGGTTGCAAATGGAAATCCTTATTGGTGTAGGAGCAATCCTCTTTTTAAGGATACCTCTAATGAGTATATGATAAGTACCATCAATGGATATGTTGTGGATGGTTTGTGTAAAGATCAAAGCGATGCTAATGTTGGTAGTTTTTTCAATGAAGATGTCACTTTTGATGTGTTGAGTTCCAAATTGCATGGAAGATGTGGGGATGTAGAAATCAATAAATAAGCTCCCAAACATGGTGCCAACTCTAGATACAGTGTGGATATCCAAAAGGATGCACATGGTTGCATTAACTCTCCTATGGTGAAGGGTTGCACACTTGAAAAGACAACTGAAAAGTTAGTTATTCATGTTTCATAGGATGATTGCATGGATATTCCAACAACACTACCTTGTGTTGAGGAGAAGGAATTACTTGATGATTCTGTAGAGTATACAAATATTACAATAATTTTTCACCCATGTAAAGAGCAATCCAGAGACACGGGTGATTATGAGAATGATACAGGACCATACAAATCTGCAGTGGAGTTCTTTGCGAACACTCCTTATCTGATGGATTTGATTATGGAACTTTCACCTCATGAGGATAACACTTGTGGTAAGCATTTTGAAAATAGACCTAGTCATGCCTTCTTTATTGAATTCATAAAGGATTGGCCCAGTTTGAGTCAGAGTATCTATGAGTTTTTCAAGTTTGATGAAAAGATGGGATATGATGGTATACTTCATGACAGTGTAGAATATGAGGGATTATTTTTTTCTATTCAATTTGATGATCTTGTAATGGAGAGGGAAAAATGTGGCATTGCTACTTCAAGTATTATAGGAATTGTTGATCAAGATAGTGTTGATAACTTGGGACTACACAATGCTCACATGAATTATTGCAGGATAAACAAGCCACAATCTTTGATAGAGGGAAGAATTGTCCCTAAAATTTTGGGGGCCTAGGGCCTCCATCTTGTGGAAGCAATTCACAATGTATATTATGTAATTAGTGTACATAGGTTGGTCTGGTTTGTTGCTTTCTATTGCGTTTGCTTACCTTGTCAGGGTGATTCCTTGCTTTTGGTCTTCTACCCTAATCTACTTCAACTAGAGATTTTTTTCCTTATCATACCCACCAGGGGTATGTGTCCTCGAGCATGCACCACTGATGGAGCTTTTAGATTTTGATGAATTTTCTCTTTTCCCTGTGGGCTTAGTCTCCATTTTAAACCCTTGTCCCCATGAATGGGTAGGGTTTTATTTACAAAGGTATGCAAATGTTATAATTTCATGTTGACCTGCTTTGTTGGTTACCAATCACTTAAGTCATCCCTTGAGCAACATTGCACGTCAGTTTATCGGCCCCATTAGCTCGAAGCACTGACATCAATTATTCCACCAACTTTATCCTTTTCCCTAAGTCGTGTTTAAATTTTCCCAGGCGATGACTTAATCCTAAGTCTTTCACCCTCAAGGTTCATGTCACCATGAACTTAACCAAGTCCTTTCTATTTAATGCTAACACTGTATGGAGTGCAAGTTTTAAGATTTGAGGATCTAGGTTGAGATCTAGGCCATACCCTATTAGCCTATAGATAGTAAGTGCCGACAGGTTAAAAGCAACAAGGTTGGAAAAATAAGGACACCTATCCTTATACGTTCATGGGACCCAATCTCCACTACCATGCCTACTATCTAACGCCTTCAAAAAATGGCTGAGATTAGATCTTGAGAACAATCTTCACCATTCCCCACTGGTTTGCTAGGAGAAAATGAATGCTAGTTAAGACTAGCAAGATCATGACACATTCCTCCAACCACTCAATCTATGAGACATACGAAGCTTTCCAACAGGGAAATTGTTGTATGAGGTGGATCACCACCATTCACCAAGAGAAAACTAGTGATGCTTTGTTGGATTTCAAACCCGGTCAGCTAAGTGTAAACCATTCAATCTTCCATCTCTTTAGAGGATCAACGTGTAATATTCAAAGTTGGCGAATGACATGTGATAGTTTTCTTGCTTTGTAACCATTACACATTAATGGCCAGATTTCTATAAGAGTGATCAAGTTGATCTCAATTCATGTGGAAACACAAATTCTCATAATCATGAAGTGTGATCTACAAATCTCCATGCAATTGGGAATTAAATGGTGATAGTACATACACCAATGAGTATGTACTATCACTAAACATTGATTGTGGGCACCATCACTTCACACAATAAATACATAAGGAATAGCTACTTTTCATGTCATTCTCACTTAGCAGTTAAGAGTTTTCTTGATAAAGATGAGGTGAGTTTGAGTAGTTGTCAGATAAGGAAAATGAGTAAACCAGTGAGGAGGTCTGTTCGCTTGAGCTGTTAGAAGCCTAGTGTTGGTGTACCAGAAGCTACCTAAACTATGGAGATCGACATTCTTGCTGGAAAGCATGTACTTTCACCCACAAGGTGTAGCTAGAGATTACAATTCTAGAATGTTGCTACTAGAAAATTCAAAGACAAAGGCAAAGAACCAGTGTGCTTTGTTGGTGGAGGATGTAGAAAAAATAGGTATGGGTGTGGCTCCTTCAGACACCAACATTCTCCCATTGACCTTGCATAGAGCATTTCAAATAGTGAGATGGAGACAAACTCTAGGTATCGGTAGATTTTTGACACTTTGGGTTGAACTTAGGCTCTAGGAGAAGAAATATTGTTTGTTCCTTCACTGGCAGTTAGAACTCTAGACAGGCAAACTGGTACTGTGTTGTGTAAGGAAAAGGATGAGGAAGAAGCTGAGGTTTCCTCTCTGTTGGAGCTATCAAATTTGATGATTTTTGCATTCCTTCCATACCCCCTGAGTCTCCATATGAGTCCTTCTATCAGCATTTTCCTCATCTTGTGGTATTTTCACTTGCATTTTGCCCATATTTCCCTATGGAACCCATTGGGTTGTGCATTTCCCATCTTGTTGAATCTATCGGCATAGGTCCTTTACTGTCTCCCCAACCCATGTTGCTTGTGAGTTAACATTCGTTTGTTGTAGGTGTTTAAGCAAGACAAGTTCTTTGTTACAGTGACTGGCATTCATCTGTGGATGGCTATCAGCATAGCATCCATGCTATTTTGGTGACAACAAAGGCATCTATCGGCAAAAGCTATGGGTTATTGGTGGAGGGTCTTGGCGAGTATCATTTGTCTCACCGACGGAGCACATAAGATTTTTCCAAATGACTTTCGATGGGAGATATTTCTATCATTGTAAGGTCTTGGCGAGTGACCTTCAGTCTCGCTGACCTTACACATGGATTTCCTCTCATTGACCTTTCGGTAAGAGTTGATGTTTGCAGTAGGAGGTCATAGCGAAGTATATGTGTCTCGCCAATGGAAAACAAAAGGAATGTCGGTGTGAGATCAGAACTCTTTTGGTGACATAAGCAATCCTAGGGCTTTCGGTATAACTCAACATGCTCTGTGGGACTTTTCCCCGACCATGTGTTGCCATGGTGAAGGTGACTGAGGATTATATTTCAGTGAGATTGTTGGCGACTTGTCCATGATGAATGTCTTTTGACTTGGCATAATGATCTCGATGTATGGTCTCCCCAATATCTATGTGTTATAGCGAAACATAATGAGAACAAAGGAATATTGTATGGCTTCGGTATGACCAATGGATTGCTACAGTGACATATTGGAGGAGTGGTATGTATCAGTAGAACATATTGAAATCTTTGTGACATCTTACTGACCCAGATGAGCTACAACAAAGGAAAAATACAAGTGCAAGGGATGTAACGAATGAATTTCCTTCAGCATGACGATACAAATGTCTCGCCAACTGTTAACTGGTGAATACAAAATTTCAAAATTTAGGGCCGACATGTATCTGCTTGGATGACCGTTGCTTGTTGGCTTGATTGGAGCTCGAATTTTGTGCTGGGCCGACATGCGATTTCAATCTTATATTTTCTTTAGATGGTTGTGTATAAATAGGCATTTTTTAATTGTAAAAGAGGGGTCATGAATTATTCAATACAGTAGGTAAATTGTATGGATACAAAACAGTAAATTTATCAACTTAGAGGCTATGATGCATGTTTTACAAATGGAGGTATTTATGAAAGTCAATTGATGTTGCTACACATTTCTGGTGTCAATTATCTATTGAATTTAATGAAAATACTGCTAAGTTGTCTCCAAGATTGATGCTTTCTGGTTGTTTAAATTGATATAACAAGATTATATTCAATTCATCAGTGCACATTTGTTGTATCTATGTGATTAATCAATCGGATCTTTCAAGTAAAGATTACACCCTTTTAGTTGATCACAGTAATTAGAGAGATTCATCTGGATTATTAAAGTAGAGCTTAGTAGTTACAGTCTTGCATGTTTATACAACTTGTAAACATAATATATGCCAGATAATTTGAGTTTTCTCCAAAGAAGCGTTGCTCATCTTGATTTCATTTCACTCCACATACCCAATAAGGCACTAGTCTCTGCACTTAATCATTTGGATTCATTCAGTTTCTTTACATCTATTAATTGAATATTTTAGATTTTAGAATAAAAGATTGCTAGTACATTCTGTACCAAGTTTGAATTCATTTGTTCACTTCCATCTGCCATTGTGAACAAATCATTGCAAGAAGAATAATCCTAAGTCAATTCTTCCCAATTCAGATAGGTACACCTGCCTAGGTCTGGCAGCACCTAAAGAGTAGAAGGTTGAGTTCTCTTGACCTTGTATGTTGCCCTGAAGCATATCAAGAGATTGGCAGCCTCTTGAGGCATCTTGCTTGCATTTTTGAGAGCTAACAAATTGGCGACTCTACTGGGGAATACATTCAAAATCAAATCCTTAATCATAGAGAGAGGGATTTTATACAGACTCCGCTGGGAATAGGAAACATCAAGTTTTTCTCATTTTTGACAAAAGTGAGTGGCAACTCTGACATAAATTTTGTAGCTATTCATCATGAATGGAAGGAGATCTTAGTACAGGGGAGGTCATACTGGAGCTCCTTCTAGTAGCAGTAAGTGGACACATAAAGATGAAAGAGCTGATGAGGGAAGAGAAATAAATGAGGACATGTGCATAACAAACAAAGGTAAAGCACCAAGAGCACATTGTGAAACATATAATTGCTATGATACATGGAGAGATGATTCAAGCACGAAACTTTGTACTCCTGAAGATCAAAGAAATCCTTTTCCTTTCCACAATTCTCAGAAACAGGCTGAGTTTGAAGCTCAGAAATGGGTTGAGTTTGAAGTTGAACAAGAGGCAAAATGGATCAAAATTCAGCATGAATATAATCAGAGGATGGAGGGTGATCACGAAATTCCTAAACAAAATCATGAGCTCTTGATTCCTGATGAAGTAAAAGAATAGTTGGAACTAAAAGAGAAGAAGATAAAGGAACTAGAGGCTAAATTGTAGAAAACCCAAATTACTGATCAGATGGCTGGTGGCCCAAAGTATGTCCCACCTCACAAGTAGGGTGATCATGGCGCAGGGCCCTCCAATCAACAAAATGCTCCTCATATTTAGATAGGTAATCACTACAAGCAGCCAAATCATCCACCTCACATTCCCACACAGCATACAGGTATGTACCTGCCTCCTAGTCAGCATTATATCCCATAGCATAATGCACATTACAATAATCACATGCATCAGTATCAGCATCCGCCTATTCCTCCCCCTCACCAACATACAACCATGATCAGATAGTTTGATTTAGCTGGTTTTCAGTTATATCCTTACCCTATGGATGGAAGTTGGAGGAATATGGTGCCCAAATTTATAGGGAGTAATGCAATCATAGCTGAAGAGAATTTAAAGAGTTTTAATATTTGCATCCAAGACATCGATATGCCTTATGAAGATTTACACATGAAGTTGTTCATGATGTCATTTCTTGAAGATGTCAGGGATTGGTTCAATAGCCTGCCAGCGTTCTTAATTAATTCTCTCCAAGTATTTCAAGACAAAATCTTAGAGTAGTATGGGAATCAAACTACTCCAGACACAGCTCTTCATGAATTAATGAGAATTTAGAAAAATTAGAATGATTCAATTTATGATTTCAACTGAAAAGTCAACACGTTGCATACTAAGGTACCTCTTGGATCAAGGTTGCCAGATTTTGTTGCATTGAGTGTTTATTTAAATGCATTTGATCCTAATATAGGGTATGAACTGAGAAGTAGGTCCCCAAGAGGTTTGGCTAAAGCACATAAGATAGCACTAACAATTGAAAACAACAGGAAGGCTGCTGTTATAACTAATACAAGAGACAACCCGAGGCCTCCTCAGCAAAGCAATAATTATTAGTACAGACAAGAAAATACATATAGAAATGAGAACAGAAATGAAAGGCCCAGGTTGCATGATATGCCTTACAATACATATTGGAAAGATGGGAAACCTATAACAACTAGGCATAGAAGTAAGGAGACTCTTGATCCATTGAGCAAAAAGGGAACTTACATGGTGAGTAATAATTACTTCTGTGAAGTTTGTAATCAGCCACATTCTCCGGACTATTGTGTTGTAGCTCAAAGGATGCAAGAAGAGGGAATGTTGATGGAGAATAATGGAGAATATCACAAGGTCTACTTGACTTCAAATACCTTTTACCATGCTGAGAAGGAGTATTCATCTTCTGAGGATGAAGGTTATGAATATGATGTTTCAAATCAGAAATATAATGTCCACATGGCTGAACAACAAATCCTTTTTGATTCTGAAGAAGATTATACAGAGCCACATTCTATTGAGTCACTTGTCCAATGCAGTGTGAGGAGACTCACTGAAGATGAAATGGATAGAATAACTATTGTAGCAATTGAGGAAGTGAGGAGTAAATATTGGTTGAGAAACAAAAAAGTAAATGAGAAGGATGGTGCTCCTGGGGAAATTTTCATGAAGGATCAGAAAGAAATACAAGGGACTGTGAAGAAGTCAGAAAAAAGATTGCCTAATAAAGATGAACAAAGCCTGTCCAAAAATAGGAAGCTAAGAAGGAAGTGAAGGAATTACATAAAGAGACACAAGCGCCTATCCAGCCTAATAAAAAAGAAAAGGAAGAAAACAAAGGAGATGCGCCAAAACTAAAAAAGACTGTTAAGGTGGAGATCTCTTCTTTTGACTTCACTCAGGCATTATCCTAGGTAAAACTATATGTCCCACTACTTGAAATGATGAAAATAAAAGAATATAGGGACACTATTGTTCAATTAATAACAAATGGAAATGAAAAACATGTGAATTCTAAGAATAGTGTAGTTATTAAAGCAGTCAATAGGTAGGAGAAAGTAAATATCCCAAAAGTTTACTTGAGTGATGTATTAGCAACTCCCCCTCAAGTGGATCCTTTTTTCACTACATTGCTCATAAACAATAAACTGCTGAGAAATTGCATGATAGACTCTAGTGCTGCTATAAATATCATGCCAGTAGGAGTTATGAAGCAACTTGGCATGCGGGTTGATACATGTGAAGGGAAGTGTTATGCAATGGATAACAAACTGGTTCTTGTGATAGGCATTATTAAAGGAGTTGAAGTCAAGCTGGCTACTTATCCACAGGTGGCTTATAATATAGATATCACAGTGATTGATACTCCTCCACAGTTTGGTATGCTTCTATCAAGACAGTGGACAATAGCAGTTGGAGGAAATGTCCAGTTTGATTTATCTTATGCTACTATTCTAGTAAATGGTTAGGAAGTCAAGTTGTATAGAAAACCAAGAATGCACCATCTTGTTGATTGTGTACCACAAGATCAGATCAATTGTTTTTGTGATATTGATCTTGGAAGTTTTAAGATTGAGCCTGCCCAACTGGAATTAATTAATAGTGATCCAATTGAAAAGCATGTGGCACAAAGCTGTAATGAAGTATGGAAGATTTATTTTGATGGAGCATGCAACCAAGAAGGTAATGGCGCTAGAGTTGTATTTGTTTCCCCTGAAGGTACTACTTTTAAATATTCATTATTTTTGGCATTTGAATGTACAAACAATGTGGCAGAGTATGAAGCTTTATTGACAGGTTTGAACATAGCCGTGAAACACAAGATTAAGTTGTTAACTATTTTTGGTGATTCTGAGTTGGTTATTTCACAAATTAAATCTAAGTATGCAGCAAAGCACAAAAGATTAAAGCAATATAGGAATGTTGTATGTGACACAATTGAATTGTTTGATGCCTTTTCAATTGAGTGGATTGGCAGATCAAATAACATAATGGCTGATTTTTTAGCAAATGTGGCGCTGAAAAGAGATGATATCACATTGGCTGGGGTATCACAAGTTGAGTTCAAAACAAGGCCTGCTGTTCCTGATAACATTTATAATTGGCAGGTCTTCAATGATGATGATGACCTTTTGAAGTTCCTCAATTGTATAGATCAATATGAAGCTTAGGAAATTGATTTCAATGCTTTTGTTGAAGAAGTAGATGGGAAGCAAATAGTTTTTGGAAAAGAGATCTTACAGCTCAAAACAAATAAGCTTCCTAGGGGCTTGGTGGCATTGGAGAGGGTGTATGATGGAAATAATCGGTCCCTTGTGAAGCAAACACTAGTTAGAAGTGAAGATATTGAAGAAATTAATTTAGGGACTGAGACGGCACCAAGAAAGGTATACATTGGAAAAAAGATCATCCCTACAATTAGAAGAATGATGATAGAGTTGCTCAGAAAATACAAGCATGTATTTTCTTGGTCTTATGAAGATCTAAAAGTGTACAGGGAAGATTTGTTTCAGCATGAAATACCATTGAAGCTAGACGCCAAACCTTTCAGACAAAAGAAAAGACCCATAAATCTAATGCTGGAGCCTAAAATGCAAGAAGAATTGACAAAGCTTAGGGATGGAGGAATTATCAAACCAATCAGACATTCAACGTGGGTTTCAAATCTGGTTCCTGTGAGAAAGAAGAATGGTGATATCAGATTGTGTGTGGACTTCAGAAATCTGAACATGGCATCTCTCAAAGATAATTATCCTCTACCCAATATGGAGGCTATATTGCATAAGGTGACAGTGTGTGAATTGTTGTCCATGATGGATGGGTTTTCTGGATACAATCAGGTTAAAGTCAAGGAATCTAAGCAATACAAGACAACATTCGCAACTCCTTGGGGAACATATGTATACATAAGAATGCCATTTGGTCTCACTAATGCAGGAGCGACCTTCCAAAGAGCTATGGACGTGGCATTTGCTAATTTAATTAATGCTATCATGGTGGTGTACCAAGATGACCTGACTGCTTATTCGAAGAGGGCTGAAGATCATGTACAACATTTGGAAAAAGGTATTTATTAAAGCCCTAGAATATGGTATTAGTTTAAATCCAAAGAAGTGTCATTTTGTAGTCATAGAGGGTAAGCTCTTAGGACATATTGTTTCAAAGGAGGAAGTTAGAATAGATCCTGAGAGGGTTGAGGCCATTGATAAAATCCATGTTCACAAAACTGTCAAGGCTATACAATCGTTCTTTGGACAAATTACTTTTGTTAGGAGATTTGTTTCTAATTTTGTTGAGATCATTAAGCCCATATCCAAAATGTTGAAGAAAGGACAAAAAATGGACTGGACTACTGAAGCTTTAGATGCTTTTATGTCTATCAAAAGGGCTATCAAGGAGGCTCTTGTTCTTAAATCTCCAGATTTTACAAAGCCCTTTCAGATATTTTCATTTGCTTCAATGCATACTATTGCTGCTGTTATGTTACAGAAGAATGAGGATGGTCATGAACAGCCTATTTCTTTCTTTAGTAAATCATTACAAGGGTCTAAATTGAAGTATGACATAATGGAAAAATAGGCTTTTGCATTGGTAAAAGCCACAAAAGCATTCAGACCATATCTTGTTGGAGCGAAGGTGATTGCTTATATCCCTCATGCTGCTGCTAAGGATATTCTGACATAGTCTGAAGTTACAGGGAAAAGATGCAAATGGATCAACAAGATTCAAGAGTTTGACATGGAGATACAGATCACTAAGCTAGTAAGAGGTAAAGGCTTGGCTAGGCTGATGGAAAAATCAAATATTGAAGCAAGTCAAGTATGTAATGTAGTAGAGGGAATTGCAATTGCAAGCATTGAGCATACTCTGTGGTATACTGATATCATGCATTATCTTAAATACATGAAGTGTCTAGATGGATTAAGTGATAGCCAAAAGAGAACTTTAAAGTTGCAGGAATCAAAGTATGTTTTTATGGATGGAGATCTGTTTTGGAAGAACATGGATGGTATACTATTATTATGTCTAGATGAGTCACAGGCTAAGCATGTCTTGAGAGAAATGCATGAAGGAGTTTGTGGAGGACATTATTCAGCAAAGACAACTGCACACAAAATTCTCAAGGCTAGATATTATTGGCCAAAGGTCTTTAATGACTCTTTTACACATGTGAGAAAGTGTGAAGCTTGCCAAAATTTTTTTGGAAAATTGAAGTACTAGGGTGCTTTGCCACTTCGACCTTTGCAGGCCGATGCCCCTTTTTATCAATGGGGAATTGATTTCATTGGAGAGATACAAGAGAAGTCAAGTGGAGGAAATAGATGGATACTAGTTTCCACTGATTATTTTACAAAGTGGGTGGAGGTAATCCCAACTAAGCAAGCTACAAGTAAGGTAGTTAATAATTTCCTGATGGACAACATTATCACTAGATTTGGTACACCATTGAGGATAATCATAGACAATGGGATGTGCTTCAAATTAGATGAATTCAAAATATTTTGTGATAAGTTTGGCATTAATATTTCTTATGAAAATCCTTATCATCCACAAGCCAATGGTCAAGCAGAGTCCAACAATAAGAGTCTCTTGAAGATTATAAAGAGGATGCTGGGACAGAACAAGAAGGCTTGGGATTCAAAGTTAAAATTGGTTGTGTGGGCTGATAGGATCACTGTGAAAAGGGAAATTGGAAAATCCCCATTTCAATTGGTGTATGGAGCACAGGCTAGGATGCCTCTGCAGAATTTGTTACTAGTCTACAAGTTTGTCTTACAGGAAGACGTGAAAGTTCTTGAACCTATGGAAGACGGAATGGAGCAACTTGTTGAACTTGATGAAGTGAGAAGAGAGGCCCAAAGCCAAAACATGAAGTTACAGGCACAGATGAAATATTTATTTGACAAGAAGGAAAAGGATAGAAAATTTGAAGAGAATGATTTGGTACTGATGTGGAATGTAAGATGTTAGGAGAAAGGCAAGCACGGTAAATTTGAAGCCCTGTGGCTAGGACCTTTTGTTGTTGTTGGAAAGAAAGGTGAGGATTCATATTATCTATAGAACATGGCTAGTGAAGATCAAGAATTGCCCGTTCATGGGCAATTATTGAAGCAATTTTTCTCTTGAGCAACATAGAGGATTAAGGGTTGCCAGTGCATGGACAACTCTTGCTTATCCTCTTTAAAATTATTTTCCATGCACAGTAGTTGAGGATGGTGGTTCACCTTCATTTTGCATCCATTTCACTTCCATCTTGCATTCTTTTTGCATTCATTCCTTCATGTTTCATTTCCATTTCCATTTCTACTCATTGGTTCATCATTTTATGTCTGGTCTACTCACCTAAGATTCTGGATCCTTGCAATGATCTAACCATCATTCATCCCCAGATGGAGCCACTATTGGAGCTATCAAATTTGATGATTTTTGCATACCTTCCATACCCCCTGAGTCTCCATATGAGTCCTTCTATCAGCATTTTCCTCATCTCATGGTATTTTTACTTGCATTTTGCCCATATTTCCCTATGGAACCCATCGGGTTGTGCATTTCCCATCTTGCTGAATCTATTGACATAGGTCCTTTACTGTCTCCCCGACCCATGTTGCTTGTGCAGGTGTTTTGGCAAGACAAGTTCTTTGTTACAGCGACTGGCATTCATCCATGGATGGCTATTGTCATAGCATCCATGCTATTTTGGTGACAACAAAGGCATCTATCGACAAAAGCTATGGGTTATCGGCGGATGGTCTTGGTCAGTATCATTTGTCTCACCGATGGAGCAAATAAGATTTTTCCAAATGAATTTCGATGGGAGATATTGCTATCATTGTAAGGTCTTGGCGAGTGACCTTCGGTCTCGCCAACCTTACACATGGATTTCCTCTCGTTGACCTTTCGGTAAGAGTTGATGTTTGCGGTAGGAGGTCATAGTGAAGTATATGTGTCTCGCCGATGGAAAACAAAAGGAATGTCAGTGTGAGATCAGAACTCTCTTGGTGACATAAGCAATCATGGGGCTTTTGGTATAACTCAACATGCTTTGTGGGACTTCTCCCCGACCATGTGTTTCCTTGGCGAAGGTGACTGAGGATTATATTTTGGTGAGAGTGTTGGCGACTTGTCCATGATGAATGTCTTTCGACTTGACATAATGATCTCGATGTATGGTCTCCCTGATATCTATGTGTTATAGCGAAGCATAATGAGAAAAAAGGAATACTATATGGCTTTGGTATGACCAATAGATTGCTACAACATATTGGAGGCTTGGTATGTATTGGCAGAACATATTGAAATCTTTGTGACATCTTACCAACCCAGATGAGCTATAGTGAAGGTGAAATACAAGCACAGGGGATGTAACAAATGAATTTCCTTTGGCATGATGATATGGATGTCTCACCGACTGTTCATTGGTGAATATAGAATTTCAAAATTCAGGGCCGACATGTATCTGCTTGGATGACCGTTGCTTTCCAGCTTGATTGGAGCCCGAATTTTGTGCTGGGCCGACATGTGATTTCAATCTTATATTTTCTTTCGATGCTTGTGTATAAATAGTCATTTTGCAATTTTAAAAGAGGGGTCATGAATTATTTGATATAGTAGGTAAATTGTATGGATACAGAACAGTAAATTTATCAACTCAGAGGCTATGATGCATGTTTTACAAATGGAGGTATTTATGAAAGTCAATTGATGCTGCTACACATTTCTGGTGTCAATTGTCTGTTGAATTTAATGAAAATACTGCTAAGTTGTCTCCAAGATTGATGCTTTCTAGTTGTTTAAATTGATATAACAAGATTATATTCAATTCATCAGTACACATTTGTTGTATTTGTGTGATTAATCAATCGATTCTTTCAAGCAAAGATTAAACCCTTTTAGTTGATCACAGTAATCAGAGAGATTCATCTGGATTATTAAAGTAGAGCTTAGTAGTTATAGTCTTGCATGTTTATACAACTTATAAATAGAATATATGCCAGATAATTTGAGTTTTCTCCAGAGAAGTGTTTCTCATCTTGATTTCATTTGACTCTGCATACCCAATAAGGCACTAGTCTTTGCACTTCATCATTTGGATTCATTCAGTTTCTTTACATATGTTAATTGAATATTTTAGAATTTAGATTAGAAGATTGCCATTACATTCTATACCAAGTTTGAATTCATTTGTTCACTTCCATCTGCCATTGTGGAAAAATCACTACAAGAACGATAATCCTAAGTCATGTCTACCCAATTCAGATAGGTACACCTGCCTAGGTCTAGCAGCACCTAAAGAGTAGAAGGTTGAGTTCTCTTGAACTTTTTTGTTGCCCTGAAGCGTATCAAGAGATTGGAAGCCTCTTGAGACATCTTGCCTACGTTTTTGAGAGCTAACACTCTCCTTCCCTTTTGATGACTCAGAGCAGGTCTGTGTATTTTGGTTTGGGCATTGGTAAGAGTGGGGTGGCTAGTCGATAAGGAATTGCCATGTGGGGTGGAAAATTTTGGTTTTGATATATTGCTCTAGTGGTTAGTCTCTTCTTTAGCGTATGTGACTATTACTTTTGCGTCTGATGTTGAATGTGTACCCTTGTGAAAATGTGGAAATCTGATGTTTTGTGTACTAAGTGATAAAAGATAATTTTGGTGGTACTTTGCTTCCTTCTGGTGGCTATGTTGGTTTTGGATTTTCCCCGTGTCTAACAGAATTGCATGTGAAGATTTTGCAAAATGCAGTCGAAATGATAAGTGAATGAAATTTTATATCTAAGTTGCATTTGAGTTGGTTGCTTGTTCTACTCCCTTTCCTTATAAAAGGGAATTTAAAGCTCATTTACAAGAGATGAAAATTCTAGTTAGGTTTTGAGTCGAGTGTACATGGGTAGAACTAGAGGAATATAATAGATAGTCTATTTTGAGCTCTTGGAAGAACATGTACAAATTATCTTAAATTGTTATGCAAATATGACTGAGAAACATGAGTGAATGTATAATTCTATTATATTTTCTCTCCTTATGTGAATTTGAGTGAATTTTGAATGATTTTTAATGATATTTTCATTCTTCTTTGAACATCTATTTGAATGTATGTCTCTATTTCTGATTTGATTCAAGCAATCAATTAAATGCTTAAATGGAGCCATAGATTTACAATTATTGGCAATGGATTTGATAAGTAGTTATGTATCAGAAAGAATGAACTCCATAATGCAAAGTTGTTATAAGAGCAGTCCAACCCATCAAATTTTAAAGTCATTTTTGTGTTACTAGTTTTTTTGTATGTGACTCTATTGCTCAATGCAACAAGGCACTGGTCTATTCCTTAATGATTCACCTAAAGGGTTGATCAAATAATTGTTTGATGACTGACCTAAAGTTAGGATTTAAAGTCATTTTGAAATTCATTAATCTTAATGCATGTATTTGTCAACTATCATGTAGACTGTCCCTTGTTTTGATGAATGGGTAAGCAATTCACTTAAAGATAAGCCAATCTTGTATTAATTGTAACATAATTATCCTTCATCCAAACTAATCTATGAAAATGATGTGTTTTGTAAATCATATTCTCAAATGAACACAATAGGAACACCCTCATTGGCCCCGCAGAGCCTAAAGTGCAGAAGATCTTAGTCATTGACTAGATCTTGTTAGTTGGTCAGTCATTTTAGGAGTCTTGAACATAGGAGTTGGCTATCCCTTAGAGATTCCTTAGGTGAATTGGAAAAAAACCAACATTTTCTCTAGAAAATTCTAAGCCTTCATGTCCTAAAAGTCCATTTCTTGTGTATATACCTCAATAGCATCATCTATATCTTCATTCCCATCATTAGAGTACCATATAAAAAAAAATTCACCATAACTACAACTTGCATTATATTCATGAAAATCTGCATACACCTCATTAGCAAACAAATATGCAACATCTTTATTAGCAACCTTATTATCAACAACATCTTCAGTATCAACACCAAATTTATCAGCAACACCATCAACCTTCTCTACTTGCTCATTAGAAAAAAAATCATCAACTACTTGATTACCAACAACAACCATATCATTTATCTCAACATCAATATTTTCATCAACAAATGAAAAAGTTTGTTAATCTTCAAACACAATTGGAATATCACTTTGCTCAAAAAAATTACCTCTACCTCATGTGCTATTGTCCTTGCTTGTCTTTTCCTTCTTTGACCATTTCTGAATGGAACCCTTTCGCTAATTTTAACTTTAAAAATTGATTCATCATTGTTTGGGACATGATCCATTATACATTGAATTGCTTAATTTTTCGTCTTTGTCTTTAAGTATTTATGCCTAACTTTCTTTGCTCTTTTTTCTTTCTTCCTTTTCCTATAATCTTTTTAATCACCTTCATAAAGCCTTTCTATTTAAAGCAACTTTTTCTTTTATTCTCTAAGTTCTTTTTACCCAGCACAAATCCTGAGCCCTAACACTTTCATGATGTAGTAGAGGAATAAATGTCACTTACCTAATCTCATTTGTCAAAATTCAGAACATTCCTTGTTTGAACACTTATCACAAGTACACCTTTTCCTTAAAAAATCCCTTATTTAAAATACTCAAACATGCAATCAGAGTTCCAAATTCCTCAATGAATTTTTCAAAGATCCTAATAGGTATAAATACATCTACACACACTAAATAAATCATCCCCCATGCTTATTTTATGTTATTTCATCCAACTCATATATTGAACCTCCATTTTTGACTCAAAATATGATAGTCACAAGTCTACCTTGCATAGGACAACAATTAATTAGTCACAAAATCTTTTAGTTTCACCAAGCTCTATCTATAAATTACTAAAAATAAACCATTAAAACCTTTTAAAACAATCCTACCCAAGAAATATATGCATTCCTCAAACAAATCACTCAAAACTCCTCTGCTCACTGTGATTTTTAGATATTTTTCTCAATTTCTAGACCTAGGCCATCATTAAATCTACCCAAGACCATGTCTTAAAGCCCTAAAAATTTTCCACATGAAAATATACACAAAAATTCATCATTTAACCAACTCTTACGTTTCTCAATTGGTCCAATCTAGAGAAACCCAAATTTCAAACTCACTAAGTACCCTAATGGAGGGTTTCATGAAGTTTTTAGAAAAATAGTTGTAACTTGATTATTTCCCAATGAAATTACATGAAACCACCACCAAATTAAATTATATCAACATATGTTTCAATCCCAATTGTTTTGAGAACAATATATGTAGTATATTATTTGTACCATTTTCTGCAACATGGTTGTAATAGGAAAAATATGATAGTGGTAAACACTATCTAATCATAACTCTTACCAAACTCAATGAAATTCAACCAAACCAATTGCAAACGAGAGCTAATTCAGTGGTTATTCATCCAAAATCACTTGTAGGTCGAAATGGATCCATAAAGGCATGCGAAATTCAAGAGAACACAAGGAAAATGTTTAGATTTACCAGAAAATCATGGTGAAACTTATGATTTTGCATTCAATTCTTAACCACCACCCTTCAAAACAATGGATGGAGTTATAAATAGATTTTAAAAATGTATTTAAATCAGTTTCAACCACCTATAATGACCTGTTACATGACTTGACCCTTAGTATTCCCATATTTGCATTTTTTGCAAGTTTGCATTACAATTTTTAACAACTTTTCACATTTTTGCAATGTTTTTACTCCTTTACACAAATGAATCTCAAATTGTCGTATTACATAGTAAATGGTCTCCATAGACCTTATTTAATGAAAATATACCTTATTCAAAGAAAAATGACCCTAACACCTATGCTTGATCTATTGAACTCCTAAAGCGAACTTCATATGCTTGGTGCCCCTACACCATACTCTTAGAGAAAAGAAAATTCAAGTCCTCTTGAAAGCTGGTATGCTCCTTCTTTCTGCTCTTCCAATTCCTTTGCAAATTTCCCTTCATCTTGGAAACTATTATTGGGTCCTTCTTCTTCTTCTTCTTACACCATCTCTTTTCTACCAACTTCTTAGCCTTCATGTTCTAAAAGTCCATTTCTTGTGTATATACCTCAATAGCATCATCTATATCTTCATTCCCATCATTAGAGTATCATATAAAAAAAATTCACCATAACCACAACCTGCATCATATTCTTGCAAATCTGCAACATGTTTATTAGCAACCTTATTATCAACATCTTGAGTATCAACACCAACTTTATCTGCAACACCATGAACCTTCTCTACTTTCTCATCAACAAAAATTTCATCAACTACTTGATTACCAACAAAAAATATATCATTTATCTCAACATCAATATGTTCATCAACAAATAGAGAAGTTTGTTCATCTTGAAACACAATTGAAATATCACTTTTCTCAACAAACTTTACCTTTGCCTCATGTTGTACTGTCCTTTCTTGTATTTTCCTTCTTTCACTTTCGATTCTCTTCACTTTCGATCTCAACATGTTCCGGATCGCGTGACTTTTATAAAATTCATTACTTCTCTTTCAATCTTCTCTCGACATCTTTGTTTCAATAAGCATTTATCTCTTTCATCTTTATCTTCTATTTAATCTTTTTCTCCGATCTCTCTTTTTTCTGCTTTGTTTTTCTTTTCTTAATCTTCAACCTTTTTCTGCAAGAAGGAGTTCTTTAAACAAACCACAACCACACAAACACAACACCAAATCTCTACCCAACACCTTTTGTGCTCTAATACCACTTTGATGCTATTCTAGAGGAAGAAAAATCACTTACTCAATCTCATTTGTCAAAATTCAAAACATTCCTTGTTTGAACACTCATCACAATTACACCTTTTCCTTCAAAAATCCCTTATTTCAAATACTCAAACATGCAATCAGAGTTCCAAATTACTAAATGAAATTTTCAAAGATCGTAAAAGGTACAAACACATTTTCACACACTAAATAAATCATCCCCCATGCTTGTTTCATGTTATTTCATCCAACTCATTTATTCAACCTCCATTTTTTACTCAAAATATGATAGTCACAAGTCTGCCTTGCATAGGAAAGCAATTAATTAGTCACAAAAATTTGTAGTTTCACCAAGATATATCTATAAATGACTAAAAATAAATCATTACAACCTTTTACAACAATCCTACCCAAGAAATATTTGCATTCCTTAAGCAAATCACTCAAAACTCCTTTGTTGAATTTGATTTTCAGATATTTTTCTCAATTTCTAGACCTAGGGCATCATTAAATCTACCCAATACCATGTATTCAATCCCTACAACCTTTACACATAAAAATATACACAAAAATACATCATTTTACCAACTCTTAGGTTTTTCCATTTGTCCAATTTAGAGAAACCTAAATTTCAAACTCACTAGGTACCCTAATGGAGGGTTTCATGCAATTTTTAGAAAAAATGGTTGTAACTTGCTTATTTCCCAATGAAATTACATGGAACCACCACCAAATGAAAATTATATTAACATATCTTTCAATTCCAATTGGTTTGTGAACAAGATATGGATTATATCAGTTGTACCATTTGCTACAACATGACTGTAACAGGAAAAATTTAAAAGTGGCAAACACTATTTTGATCATAACACTTACCGAACTCAATGAAATTTGACCAAACCAAATGAAAATGAGAGCTAATTCAGTGGGTATTCAAAATGGACACATACATGAATTTGAAATTGAAGAGAACAACAAGGAAAATGTTTAGATTTACCATAAAATCATGGTGAAACTTACGATTTTACATTCAATTCTTAACCACCACCATTCAAAATGATGGATGGAGGCATAAATAGATTTTATAAATGGATTTAAATTAGTTTCAACCACCTACAATGACCTCTTACATGACTTGACCCTTAGTATTCCCATATTTTCATTTTCTGCAAGTTTGCATTACAATTTTTGACAACTTTTCACATTTTTGCAATATTTTGACTCCTTTACACAAATGACTCTCAAATTTCCCTATTACTAGTAAATGGTCTCCATAGACCCTATTTAATGAAAATAGACCTTATTCAAATAAAAATGACCCTAACATGTATGCTTGATCTATTGACCTCCCAAAGTGAACTTCATATGCTTGGTGCTCCTCCACCATACTCCCAGAGAAATGAAAATTCAAGTCCTCTTGAAAGCTAGTCTGCTCCTTTTTGGTCTTCCAATTCCTTTGAAATTTTCCCTTCATCTTGGAAACTATTCTTGGTTCTTTCTTCTTCTTCTTCTTCTTCTTACACCATCTCTTCTCTAGCAACTTCTCATCCTTCATGCCCCAAAAGTCCATTTCTTGTGTATATACCTCAATAGCATCATCTATATCTTCATTCCCATCATTAGAGTACCATATAAAAAAATTCACCATAACCAAAACTTGCATCATATTCTTGTAAATCTGCATACACCTCATTAGCAAACAAATCTGCAACATCTTTATTAGCAACCTTATTATCAACAACATTTTGAGTATCAACACCAACTTTATCAGCAACACCATCAACCTTCTCTACTTGCTCATCAACAAAAAATTCATCAACTACTTGATTTCCAACAACAACCATATCATTTATCTCAACATAAATATGTTCATCAACAAATGAAGAAGTTTTTTCATCTTCAAACACAATTGGAATATCACTTTGCTCAACAAAATTTACCTATGCCTCATGTGCTTCTTTCCTTCCTTTTATTTTCCTTCTTTGAATAATCCTTTTAATTAGCCACACAACTCTCTTCTTTGTAAAATGCCAACTTGTTGCTTGTCTGATCCACTATTCCATCTTCATCATGGACTCTACATAAAAATCATTGAACTATGCCTCCAATCTTCTCATCTATTGCTTCAATGCTACTATCTCTTTGTCTAACTTCTCTTGCCTCTTTCTATTTTCTCTTTATTCCTCTACCTAGAAATTTCTTCTTAACACTTCCATCTTTTCCTCTTCTCAAGCAAGCTTCTTATTGCTTCAACTTCTCTCAACTTTCTCTGCCTTCTCTTGGCAGCAATCGGGTTCTTAACCTGCACAAACCACGACCACATAAAATACAACACCAAATCTCTACCCAGCACCTTCTGTGCTTTGATACCACTTTGGTGCAATGCTAGAGGAAGAAAATCACTTACTCAATCTCATTTTTCAAAATTTAAAACATTCCTTGTTTGAAAACTCATCACAAGTACACCTTTTCCTTCAAAAAACCTTTATTTCAAATACTCAAACATGCAATCAAAGTTCCAAATTCCTCAATTAATTTTTCAAAGATCCTAATAGGTACAAATACATCTACACACACTAAATAAATCATCCCCATGCTTATTTCATATTATTTCATCCAACTCATAAATAGAACCTCCATTTTTTACTCAAAATATGCCAGTCACAAGTCTTCCTTGCACAAGACAAAAATTAATTAGTCACAAAATATTTTAGTTTCACCAATCTATATATATAAAGGACTGAAAATACACCATTACAACCTTTTGAAACAATCCTACCCAAGAAATAAATGTATTCCTCAAAAAAATTACTCAAAACTCCTCTGCTCACTATGATTTTCATATTTTTTTCTTAATTTCCAGAGCTAAGGCATCATTAAATCTACCCAAGACCATGCCTTCAAGCCTTGTAACTTTTACACATGAAAATATACACAAAAATGCATTATTTTACCAAATCTTAGGTTTTTACATTGGTCCAATTTAGAGAAAGCCAATTTTCAAACTCACTAGGTACCCTAATGGAGGGTTTCAAGCAGTATTTAGAAAAACAGTTGTAACTTGCTTATTTCCCAATGAAAGTAGATTAACATATATTTCAATCCCAGTTGGTTTGATAACAAGATATGGAGTATATCATCCATACTATTTGTTGCAACATGGTTGTAACAGTAAAATTATGAAAGTGGCAAACACTATTTTGATCATAACTCTTACCAAAATCAATGAAATTCAACAAAACCAATTGAGAACAAGAGATAATTCAGTGTATATTCATCCTAAGTAACTTTAAGGTTTTAATGGATCCATATAGGCATGTGAAATTCAAGAGAACAATAAGGAAAATGTTCAGATTTACCAGAAAATCATGGTGAAACTTATGATTTTACATTCAATTCTTAACCACCACCCTTTAAAACAATGGATGGAGGTATAAATAGATTTTACAAATGTATTTCAATCAGTTTCAACCATCTAAATTTTCTCTTACATTACTTGACCCTTAGTATTCCCATATTTTCTTTTTTTGCAAATTTGCATTACAATTTTTAACAACTTTTCATTTTTTTGCAATATTTTGACTCCTTTACACAAATGACTCTCAAATTTCCCTATTACATAGAAAATGTTCTCCATAGACCTTATTTAATGAAAATAGACCTTATTCAAAGAAAAATGACCCTAACACCTATGCTTGATCTATTTACCTCCTAATGTGAACTTCATATGCTTGGTGCTCCTGAACTAATCTAGTAATCTAACACATGAAATATAACATTGCACTTCTCAATTGTGTAACTTTGTAATTTGTATCATACTTGTCTATCTCTTCTATCACTCAATCCATCAACAACTCAACTCTTATTTATATCATCTTCAACCTTGAAACCTTTCTCTTGGTCATTCATGCACCTCAACCATGTAAATTCAAATTATGTCAGCACCAAAACATTCTCATGATGGAGAGGAATTAAGGTGAACCACCAAAATCCTTATGTAAGATCTAAATACATCCTTACATGCAATGCAACACTACCACAAAAAACTAAGAACCTATACAAGTAGTGTAAACACCAAGGTCAGTTGATACATGTGTAAACACCATTAATCTTTTAAGTACACACTTCCTTTGATCTATCCATAACTTGTGGAAAAAAATTTCACTTGAAAACACTCTTGGAATATTCCTTAAAAACCTTGAAATCCAACAAAGTCCTTTGCAACAACTTTCACTTGAATAAAGTACACACCTAATACATCTAGACAACTCTACCATACATTGTTACTCAAGAAACATACTTCCTTAGCTCCAAACCTCAAACCACATTGACTAAGGAAAGATACCAACACACTTAATAATCATTCAGAGTAATACTTGAAACATAACTATAGAGAATAATAGGGAAAAGATATTTCTTCCAAACACCTCTACAATGCACAAGTCACACTCTGGTGAAAACAAATTATTTTGTATAGTGATCCAACACACAAAATTATGGATACAACACCTCTAAACATCTCCCATCAACATATCTAAAGTGCATAAGAAAATATTCAACCTAGAAGAAAGAAAGAGAAACACAAGAACACTACCCTGCAACCTTGAATACCACTACAACACACTATTTCTTCTTTTCTATCAAATTTTCTCGAAAGAACTTGGAAACCAAGCACTAGAGACACTTCCTCAACCAAATGAACCAAGTGCAACATAGTGGAGACAACACAAAAGTCCTGATTGATACTATGCATCTGATTCTGATTAATTAACACTGTTTCTTCCTAAACCACTTCAAATTCATCAATTAATTAAATAATCAAATTATTTAGTTAAATTCAATAAATTCAGCTATTAATCAAATAACTAAATTTATTGGATTAATTCATCCTTCTCCTAACTAATTATTCATCCTATTTAATTAAATCAAATCATTTAATTAAATCCCCTTTTTAATGCACTCATTTGATTAAAATCAATCACATAAAATGTCATAATTTCCTAATCCACTCCAGTTAATTAATTTTGGATTAATTAATCCTAAATCAACTTTCTAATCATCATTATTAATTCCTCCAACTTTTAACTCCTCGAGAGTTAAATCAACCCATGGTCAACTAACTAGGTTGTACATGAAAATAATTTCAATTAATTATTTAAATCCTCTATTTTCCCTCACCAAGGCATATTCCAAGGAATATTCCTCTCAACAACCTCTCATTCAATTTTCCTCCAAATATTTTCAAAATTCTTTCACATCTGCAATAACTTCTCTTACATCCTCTCAAATCTCATTCAATTCCTCTTACAACCTTTCAAATCCTCAACCAATTTCATTTACTTCTCTTCCATCTTCCTCCACTCACACATTTCCCAAAATTTTCTCCAACTTCCTCCAATAGAATTGTGACACTTGGCACATTCTCATTTGCTCTCATTTTATCCCACATTCATCAATTTCATCCATTATTCAACCCTTGGCTTCTATAAATAGAGGCATCCTTTCCACAATATGGATCCACAACTTAGAGCATTATCACTATAGGCATTTCACTTCATAGCTTTCACTATTTTCATCATTTTCAAGCACTCTTAGCTAGATTATAGCCATTTTCACACTTAGATCATCAAAAAATTAGAAAGGTTATCAAAGGGATTGGGAAAGGGCTTCTTTCCACATCAAAGGAGCACCACTCACCCTATGGGATGAAGGTTTAGCTAGTTTTATTTAGATTACATGCTATATTTTGTTGGTTTCTTGTTGTTTTCATGTTTTCTATTGAATTTGGCTAAAGAATTTCATAGGGAACACTAGATTGATCTTTCTAACATGTTTGACACTTGTTTGTTGATCTCTTGTTAGTTTGTGTAGGTTTGGTGTTCACATTTTGGTGATAGGAGGGCTGACCATCCTAACCTATTGAATTTTACTTGATTTCTCCATTTCTTGTAGACACAAAAATGTGACATCACCTTCATACAATTGTGAGCCACCAGAGTGTCGCTTTTGTTCTACAGTATCACTATCTCTTTGTTGTGCTGCATATGCTCACCTTTGTCATGTCACTTTTGCTTCACTGTCACATTCGACCCCTATTTTTTCTATCTTAACTTTCTTCCCATAGAGCGTCACTTCTAAAATCATGCCGCATTCGCTCTCTCTACTTGCTGTAGAGCGCCTCTATTGCTTTCAACAGAGCACCAATTTTTTCTTTCAGTGCCACATTTGTAGGAAATAGGGAAAATTAAGTTGGAAAACTAAAAGCATTTTTTAATGCTCTTTGTAATAGTTTAGGGCTTCAATTTCTGCATTTTATTTCCTATTCTAGGACCAAATAAGATTAAATTGGGCTTAAAATTAACCTACAACTCAAGCTTTATAAAATTTGGTTAAAATTGAATCTTAGATACTAGAATTTAGATTTTAGGACTAAAATTGAACAATCAACTTCACACTCAAATTTTTGGTGCTCTAGAAAGAACTCATTATTGCTTTTGAGGATTTAAAAATAAATTGTGTTTGCTTTGTCTTGTAATATTTTTTGTAACTTGTGTCATTAGAATGCGTATGCAATTCTCTCATGCTTCACAACAATCTTGAGAATCAAAAGAATTTTGGTGACATTGGTTGCCTAAAATATTACCTACACACTTCAAATTTGGGCTTTAAAATTGAACAAATCATTCTAGTGTGAGAAAGAGACATTGTGTGTGCTCCCTCCTTGTGCTTTATATGAACTGGGAGATCGAACTACAAGTGTACTCCCTCTCTTTTGTTACCTTTAGAGGGGCCTACCTAAGACTAATTCGAAGGTGATTCCAAATGGTTTTTCACTCAGGCTGATATATAAATGGATAAGACTAAACTGTCATGTCCTCATGGTATGTAGGCCTTAGCTGTACAGTGTCTTTTAGAATGGGGTACTACTATAAAAAGTATAAGATCCCCTAGTAGGATTGAATAAAGCCTTTAGTGGCTTGTTGGATGCTCACAAGGTGTGATGTCCTTGATTACCTTGACTAAAAACCAATTTGTATAGAAGCCCAAATCCTAAAATACTTGTTGGTACAATAATGGTCATTCTTAAGCCACTTCACATCTATACTATTCAATTATAGAAACAAAATAAATCCTTTTAAGCTCTGGATTTTAAGGATTTTGAGATTTGGTGGTCCCGAGAAGCATGTTGTGGAGGGGAACCAGTGTTGCCAAATCTCCATTTTTTCGCATTGTCTAGTGTTTGGATAAATTCGAGTGGAGACTCAATAATTATGGCCATTTCTATCCTAGGGTTGTGAAATTTTTGAGTCAATTAAACACATTGCTTGAAATATCGAAACTTGGAAACAAACATTCAACAAGGTCATCAAATTTCAAACCCTTTGCAAAGAGAAAATACCTTTGAAAATTCCACATAATACTACTTGTCCCTAGGGATTCTATCCTTATAGGCTTCTAAATATTTGGGCCTATATCTCAATTTTCTCTCTCCAAATTCAACATCAGAAAACTATGCCTTTGATTCCTTGATTTTCACATAATGGACCTTGTGGAATGAAAAGGAATTGATACATAGACATTTATTTTGAAAAGCTAAGCGAGAAAGTGTTGATGTGGTAAAAATAATCCATTACGCAAAGATAAAAAGACAATTAAACCCCGCACATGTGGTTTTTCAAATGATTTCTCACGAGATCAAAATCCAAAAACCAAAGTCTATCAATCGTCACAAGCATCTTAGTCCAAGGGATCTCAAGAAACTCCAATCAACACTTTACCATGTCAAAGATAGATTTCTCTATAAGTTTTACAAACGTGCTTCAATGGACAACCCAAATTTTTACTCATTCTATTATTGTTAAAATACACCTCTCTTCCAACATTTTGAGTATCTCACTTTGTAGGGTTGAAAAGTTCCTAGAAGTATAAAATGTTCTTCAATACCTAGGTCTTGTAAATAAAAGTCTCTCTAGGTTCATCTAGGATCAAAATCAACACTTTCAACCATCCCCAAACATCAATCAAATCCTATCTCACAAACAACTCATAGAATCTTGGAAAAATCATTCATGCTAAACTTTTGGTAATCCTTCAAATCAAAGTAAAAAATCATCTTATTTGACTCTGTGTGTGTGGATGAATCCTTCCTCATACAATTAGTTAAATTATCACCTTTTAGATGAGTTTATTCCAAGATAACATACAACATCTTAGGGTTTATAAGTTCATTATCCAAATCCAAATCCAAACCAAATCAAATCCAAAATCCAAAATCCGAAAGTCCCAAAGTCTAGTATTCCTCCAAATTTTCTTAAGAGTTCAATCATTCACATCATCCATCTTTCATTTATCCCATCATCACCATTTGATCCTTAAAACATCCTAGTTTTTCTTTTTTGTACCTAAATTTTTAGACCATTTACCTCCCATATTCTTGAAATTTGATCCTTATTTTATGGTCCAAACTAGATCTCAACACAAGAAATACATGGAGAAAAATAAAGAAACATCCACTTCAAGTGACTTGAGTCAAACTAAACTTGAATTCAACCCCATTGGATCTAACAACCCCCACTCTAACCTTCCTTCCTCAACTACTACAAGATCTTCGAAGAGGGAATCAAGTGGGAGGATAAAAGCATACCAATGTCTCAGGAATGACTTTAAGATGAAATTCAAGGAGATAGTCCAAAATCCTGATAACCAAAAAATTGTCAAAAAAATGATGAGACTTAATTCTTCACAATACATGTTAGAATTAGCAAAGGAAGGGGCTAAAATACCTTCTGATTATGATGTGATAACTATTGTGGAAAAAATGTCTTGGGATTATGCCACTAGTATCATTCACACCTTCTTTCCAAAATGTCATCCAACCCATCATATGAATCAACATCATCCTCCTTACGCTCCAATTTCAACTTATGGTTTCTTACTTTACATAGTTTATTGGTTTCATCACGCCTACAAACACATACATCCCCTTTATAAATAATTAAGACTTCTTAGATAAAAATACCCATCTTGGTCTACTAAATACCATTCTTCAAATACCAAAAGTTCATCCATATGTTCCACCTTATTTTCCATGACAATTCAACAATTCTTTTCTATTTCCCTTTGGCTACATCACCTATATATTCTCTGGATACACAAGGAAAAGTAGTCTATCTGAAAAGGGGAACCTTTTGATCCCTCTTTCATCATCACTTTCTCAAGGAAACACACCACCAATCTTCCCACCATTTCCCCCTCTAACATCAACATCCCCACCAATCCTTGGTTTAGGGCAACCCCCTTTACCAATCCTCAATCAACCAAGTCAAAAGAATCTGCCAATCATGAATCAAATCAACATACCAAATCCTCCAAGCATGCCATTGATATCTCAAAACTAGGTGGCACCAATCCAAATGGCTGAACCAATCATCACTCCATCTACAACACCTTAAATATCTCAAAATATGGTCTCCCAAGGACCTAGCACATCAACCACACCATCTACCACACAATGCTTTATCATCACTCAAACACCTCAACAACCACCTCAAAAAATCTCATCACACCATCTCACACCATCCTAAATCCTCCACCTCCACCACCAAATCCAAACATGGAAAATCAATACAATATCACACTCCAAGCTATCCAACAAGCCTATCAAAAAGCACTCCAACAATTTCAAGCTCAAAAATCCATGCAAGCTGTGAAACAGGTTGCACAAGCACATGCAAATCAAGCTGCATAACAAGCACAATAGGTTGCCCAAGCACAAGCCCAATATTTATTGCAAAAACAACAAGTTGCACAAGCAACACAAGCCGCATAGGATACCCAAGCTATACAAGCCACCCAACAAGCTCAGGCTTAGACACAAGCTCAGTATCAAGTGTAGCAAGCTCAAGGGAAATAATTGCTATAGCAACAAGCTTATCCATGAGCTTTGCAACAATACCAAGCACAAAAACAAGCAACTCAACTACAAGCCCAACAATAAGCATTGTTGGCACAACAACAGGAAGACCAACAACAAGCATTGGTGGCACAAAAAAACTTGTAGTAGCCTCTCACAAACACACAAACTACGTCCCCACCACCCGCTCAAGCAATCAAACCACCCAAAAAAACATTTATCCCACCATTTAATTCATAAATGATGTGTCTACATAGATAAAATTACTCTCACAATAGGTGCTAGACCTACAATTAGGAAAAATAACAAAAACAAAAGGGAATTTGTGCCCCTATCCATTCAACTAAAGCATTATGATGGTTCCTTTCCCACACGGATTTGAGATACCTAAATTTGACAAGTATCACGGGATTGGAAATCCTCAAGATCACATAAGGGAATTTCATGTCCACTATATGGAAGTTGCATATGCCGAGTCTTATTTAATGTGACTATTCCCTCAGAGTTTGGTTGGTCCAACAATGGAATGGTTCTCCCGCCTTCCTCTTGGAAATAAGAAGTTCCAAGAAATTGTGGACTTATTCATACATAACTATTCATTCAACATAGGCATGGAAATGAGTCTAGAAGAACTATCCACTCTAAAACAAGCCAAGGGGGAAACATTTACATCCCTCTTGCAATGATGGAAATCCAATTCCAATAGGAGCAAGTGGGCTATGCCAGAAGAACAAAAAATTAGTACTATCATTGCCAATCTTGAAGGGACCTTGTCCTTTCATTTGAAAATGCAATTTATCACAACATATGACCAATTGATCTCTAAGGTGCTCAACATTGAAAGAGCCCTTCTTGCACAAAGGGGCACACCCACATATAAGGATAATTTCCCATCAACCAGTTACAACGAAAAACCTCGCACATGGGAAAAGAACAAGAATGTTACTAACGATGGTGTTGTTGATGCCAAATTTATTATCGATTCCCTAAGGAAAAAAACACAATCATATCAACAAATGCAATTCAATAATCACAAAAACACACAAGCCAACACATCATCACAACAACCCAACAATCAAGTGGTTACCAACCTAAATACTCAAGGGGGACCACCCCCAAGGAAAAAATATCCCCCTAAACAAAATATACACACCACTTAGGGAACCGATAGAATTTGTCATGCAGCAACTGGGATAGGAAAATCTCATCAAAATCCCTATCTATGAAAATTATCAAGAGCGTCAAGTTAAACCACCATGGTATAATGAAAAACATCTCTACGATTTTCACAAAATAAAAGGGCATACAATAGCTAGTTGCATGAGACTTAAGAATTTGATCCAAGATCTTATCGATGATAAGACCATAAACATTGAAAAACCCACAGGGTATTAGTATCTTAAAATATACATGAATCTGATGTCAGATCACAATAAAGGAAACAACAATGGTAAGGAAAAGTATAATAATGTGAAAAATGTTTATGACCATGTTGTTGCATCCTTAGATGATTGGGTCACTGTTGTCAATATCAAAGGATCTAGAGCTGACTATGGAGTCACCACATGTGGTGGTAGAATTATCTTCTTGGGACCATCACAACCACCTAAGGTACCCACTGTCAATCCAAAATCCACCCCTAGTGGATATAATGTCCTAGATCAATCAAAAAATACCCCTACCCAAATTTATATCATGGAACTTAACTAAAAATCTCACTCGCACATAGGGAAATCCTAGAAAAGGCATTGGCTACATCCTCCATCCCAACAGATCTTGATCCAGACCCATTCTAAGCTATGATCAGACATGTCACCACAACACATCTCCTAAAATTTTTTGATCAGGACTTCCCAACTCAACCATCTCATAACCATGCACTCCATCTTGAAGTCCTAGTTCATAAAAAAAGAGTCAAAAGAGTCTTG
>VDFB02331682.1:0-31713 GCA_007258455.2 Sequoia sempervirens | reverse complement strand
CGCATCGAACCCATGGGTGCACAACGAACGGGTTCATTTTATTTTTCTGAATTTTGAACCTTAGAAAATTATTCTTTCAACAATTTTGTCCTCGTTCTTCGATCCCCTCTGAGAATTTTGCTCTGACTTGGAAATTTTTTTATCAATTCTGTGCAGCTGGCAATCACTGACTTCACCTCAGGCGACTCATCTGTGCTTCAAGAAAAATTCCATCACCCCTCCAGACTTAAGCATTTTTCTAAGGGGAAAAATATTTTGTGCCTTAGAAATTTTTGAATTACTTCGAAGATTTTGCCTTAGAAAATTTTATATCCAACTCGATCAATTTTGCCTGTGAAAATATCAACTTCACTTAGAAAATTTTTCATAGAGGCGCCTGGCACATTTTATCCTCCAACATCTTCACATTTGAAAAATATTCATTTGAAAACCCAACGCCTTAGAAATATTTCATCACGTATCTTATACTTTATTTCACTTTGCCACCCTTGGCGCATAGCATTTGGAGAATAATATTACCACACCTAGCACTTTTTATTTCACCACCACACTTACTCTTTACTTGGCGCATATTAACATGTCAAGAGGGATATACTTCAAGCGCCACCTCTTGTCTTCACTTGGGCGCATTTGGCATGGTGTGAAGGAATCTTTTTCAACGCCTTAACTTTGTCCTCACATGCCTCAATTAGGCGCATTCAAAGGAGAGAGGAGAAAGTCAACCTTCCTAGCATTTTTGGGCGCATTTGGCCATGTGTGGAGGATAAAGTTTGAAACATGGGCGCATTTCTTATGCATGTAAGATGAAACTTGTAACGCCACCTTGTAACCTTTGAGCTCCCCTATTTTTGTCTACATATGGCATGTTTTGGGCGCATTTTGCACCTCATGAAGGATGAAAATCCCTTGACTTCTTTGACCATTTTGCCTTTTGGGCGCATTTTAGCCTAGCTGCAGGATAAACTTTGTTGACCTTTTGACCCTTTCCAGCTTATTCTTGCATGGGCGCATTTCAGCATGTGTGAAGGACGAGACTCATACTTAGAAAAATTTTCAAATATCTTGCACCAACTCTTCCTTGGGCGCATTTTGGTATGGGAGGAGGATAAACCCTTTGACCTCTTTGACTTTCTTGCCTATTGGGCGCATTTAGGCCATGGTGGAGGATATTCGTTTGCCTTAGAAACTTTTTTCAACAACTCTTGAAGTGGGCGCATTTTGCCTTGTGTGGAGGATGAGAGTTATACTTAGAAAATTTTAAAACTTTCTCCTGAGTTCCCTTGGGAGTGGGCGCAAATGGAGGCATGAGGTGGATAATCTCATACTTAGAAATTTTTGTATGCCACTACCTTGCATTTGGGCGCATTTTGACATGAGAGCAGGATAAAAATCTTTGACTTTCTTTGACTCACTTGTGTTGGGCGCATTTTGGCCTAGGAGGTGAACGAAGTCTCAGACTTAGAAATTTTTCTTATGCTTTCACCTCACCAACTTGCTTCATGTCCTGCTATTTATAGTAAGCCTCTTGATTTTCACACTTCGGAAGCTCAGATTGCCATGAAATTTTAAACACTGGATCCTCGAAACCTCATTATCCTGTCGACACTGCCACTTTTAATCACCCTGCTATTTTTAGCCTGTTTCTGAAGGTGGCTTACTATAAATAGTAAGCTCATGTTTCTGATAGCTCCCAAGCTCCGATCGAGTTGAAATTTGAATGAGGCGCTCCTCACCACGCGGACCTGTCCGCCGGTTAATCGACGATGCAACTGATTTTATCATTTTAGCAATGCTTCAATGGACGACTATGTTTAAAAGTGCCCGCTTGACTCCGAAATTTCACCGCTAGATAGTTTGATAAGCCGATCGGTTTGAAGGACTCTGGATTGAAAATTTTGACTTTTGATGCCCATTTTGTGGGTTCAAGTTGAAATCCTAATTTGCATTGTATGCGTACTAAATGAACTCGCTTTGCCTTTGTTTCTTCGTGGTAATCATCGCTGACGCCTTGATCCTAACCGGGAAGCGGTCAGCCGACACACCGGCTAAAATAGCAAGTTCCCTTACCGAGTGAGAATCCTCGCTTTTTGGCTGTCACACCATCAAGCTCTCGAAAACCCATATCGTGAATCATCCCACATGCAAAAGAGAAACCCGGAGACAAACTCCTAAAATAGCCTCCTTGGCAGCTCAAATTCTCGAAAAGTGGTCAGCTCTTGCCTTGTATGTTACATCGCCGCTGGCGTTGTCCTCGGATAAACCTGTAAGGGAAATCCGTGACATGCAAAGAAAAAGCTCTCAGACTGACCCTAAAATTTGTTCGAAGCTAGACCGCTAAAATAGTAAGTCACCGTTACCAATTCTGGTGCATGCCGCAAGTACCGATAAGCTCACGTCGTGCGGATCGTTGAATCTCAAAAATGCCTGCAAATTGCCTCGTAATTTCATTAATTTACTAAAAAATAGGTACTCTTAGAATCGTGATGAAAATTTGCTTAGAGCCCGGCTGGAAACATGTCACAACAATGTTAAGCTCAATTTCAATTTATTCACCATCAATCTTTGGACCGAATTAGGAAAGATGTAGAAACCCCACTCTTCGGACTTGGCTAAATCTTACATTTTAAACTCCAAAGATCGCACAACCCCCATTGCATGGACATCAGAAAAGAGACAGAGCGAGAGAGAGAGGAAAACCCAAGCCAAAAGACCGGAACGGAGCAAAAATTTAGGGGGTCCCCATCTTGAATGGGGCGATGTGTGAAAAAGGTCACAACAAGAAGCTATATGCTGACCAGCACCGTGTTGAACGTTCATTTGAAGTGGGAGATATGGTCTGTTTGAGGCTTCAACCCTATTGGCAGTCTTCTCTCAAGAAGAGTGGTGCAGAAAAGCTCAAGCCTCGTTTCTATGGCCCTTTCAAAGTCACCAAGAGGATCGGTGAAGTGTTATGAGTTGGAGCTTCTAGCTAGTAGCAAGGTGCACAATGTTTTTCATGTGTCTCGTCTCAAGAAGGTGCTTGGGCATAATGTGGTTGCTACTTCAGAGTTACCTCCATTGGACGAAGGACAGTTGGTGTTGGTTCCAAAGGAGATCATTGATACTAGGGAGTGTTCTTTGAGGAGAAGAACAATCAAAGAGTACTTGGTGAAATGGAGGAACTTGCCAATTGAGGATGCAATGTGGGAAGGTGAACAAATTTTGCAGGATCGAGACTTGCAGTTGCTTAAGGACAAGCAATCTCAAGGAGGGTGGATTGTAATGCCCCCTTCTCATCAATGAGCAGTGCAGTGGCCTGTTAGCCTATTCTGGATGCTTGTAGGCTTGTTGGAGGTAAAATTAGGGTTTCCAATTGTTTGGTGGTTTTTGGCATTTTTCAGGGGTTTGCATGTGGAGTTTTGAAATTTGGTTTGCAGATTCTTTTTGGGTTTTCAGAGAGCTTCACAATGATATGACATGCAAATGCAATGGGAAACTTTCCTGAATTTATTATTTTAAGTAAGTTCTATTTTTGGCAATGTCCTGATTGGCAACACTCTAGTGTGTTTTCCACTTCGAGCAAAGCAGTTGAGTATTTGTGGTTTTGGATTTTGAGGTGCATTTTGGAGGCTTAAATTATTTAAGTCATTAAACATTTTATTTTCATGTTGGCCCCCTTGGCATAGAGATTATGACTTAAAGATGTTTTTAAATGAGGACTCTTAAGGGTGGACACCTCATTGAGGAGCATTTTAATGTTTTAAATGTTCATTATGTCCCCTTAAGGCTTGGATGCCTAGGGATGAGGTGAATTAAGTGTTTAAAAATTAAAATATTTCAAAGGTGAAATGGGGCATCCCTTTTGGATGGAAATGTTTGAAGCTGAAAGGTCACTTCAAGTTCTTTATAAGCCCTTGCTCATTCATTCATCATCCATTGCTTATCATATAATCAAATTTTCATCAACCCTCAAGATCAATATAAAACAACTTTTACTACACCTTGGGGAACATTTTCTTGGGTTGACATGCCTTTTGGATTAAAAAATGTTGGAGCAACATATCAATGAGCTATGACACTAATATTTCATGATTTTATCCACAACATTTCCGAAGATTATGTTGATGATATTTTGGATAAATCTTTAACTCGTCAAGATCATGTCAAAATCCTTCATAAGATCTTTGAAAGAATCCGTAAATATTACATGAGGTTAAATCCACAGAAATGTGTCTTTGGTGTGGATAGTGGAAAACTCTTGGGTTTTATAGTGTCACAGAGGCATTGAGGTGGAAACAAAGAAAATTGATGCTATCATGAACATACCATCTCCTAAAAATATTTATCAATTGCATAGTTTACAAGGAAAGATTCAAACAATCCGTTGTTTTGTGGCATCCTTGGCGGATTGGACTCTCCCCTTTACTCAAATCCTTAAGAAGGAATCAAAATTTAAGTGGAATGAGGATTGTAAAAACCATTTTGACAATTTGAAAGAGTATCTAGCTAGCCCTCCTATCTTGCAGCTCGCTATTTAAGAAAAACCTTTCATTCTTTACACATCAATATCCAATCATGCTCTAGCAGCATTATTGGCTCAACAAGATGAAAGTGGCAAAGAACATCTTGTTTATTACATTAACCTAACTTTGATTGATTATGAAACTCGATAGACAACCATAGAAAAACAATGGTTGGCTCTTGTGTGTGCTACTAGTAAATTAAGACTTTATTTATTAAATGCAAAGGTGAATGTTGTTACAAAGTTTGACCCTTTGAAACACCTCTTTGCTAAAATAGATTTGTCATGATGCTTAACTGAATGGGTTATGTTGTTGACCAAGTTTGATCTTAAATTTATTTCTCAAAAAGAAAAAAAGGACAAGCCTTGACCGACAATTTAGCTGATGCTCCTTCACCATTAACATCACCTAATCATGACCCATTCCCTTATGATAGTGTGTTGATAACTGAAAAAGATACATGGAAATTGTATTTTTATGGTTCTAAGTGTTGAACTAGCTCTTGAGTAGGGGTTATATTAATACCACCTTTAGGAAAGCCTATTCCCTTATCTTACCATTTAAATTTCCTATGCACGAATAACATTGTAGAGCATGAGCCCTAATTATTGGAATAAGTGTGGCCTGATCCTTAGGGGTTCAACACATTCATATATTTGGTGATTCTCAATTGGTCATTAAACAAATAAATGGATCTTATCAAGAGAAGCATGATAAGTTATTCCAATATAAAAACCTTACAATGACATTACTAGAACGCTTTGAATCGTATACCATTAATAATATTCTGCAGAAGGATAATCAGCATGTAGGTGTAATGGCAAGCATTGCTTCCCTTGTATCTCCTAAAGATCCTTCTATCGACTTCACATTTGTAGTTCACACAATCACAAAGCTGTCGATAAAACACATTCATACATTTGGTGATTCTCAATTGATCATTAAGCAAATAAATGGATCTTATCAAGAGAAGCATGATAAGTTATTCCAATATAAAAACCTTATAATGTTATTACTAGAATGCTTTGAATCGTATACCATTGATAATATTCCGCGGAAGGATAATCAGCATGTAGGTGTAATGGCAAGCGTTGCTTCCCTTGTATCTCCTAAAGATCCTTCTATCGACTTCACATTTGTAGTTCACACAATCACAAAGTTGTTGATAGATGAAAAGATAAAAGAAGCGTTAGTGACCAATATTGAATTCTCTAGTGAATGGTACACACCGATATTTAATTACTTAAAGGAAGGTACCTTTCCTAAACCAACCACTAAAAACACTAGAGCTCGTATTAGGAAACTTGCAACTCGATACATAATTTTAGCTAATGGCTTGTATAGAAGATCCTTTGACGATCTCTTGCTTAGATGCCTTAGACAATCAGAAATCCCTATAGCCCTTGAGGAAGCTCATGTTGGTGCTAGTGGGGGGCATTTTGGGGGAGGATTGTTAGTTCAAAAGTTGATCTGCATGGGATATTTTTGGTGACATATGGAACAAGACTATTTTGTTCATGTTAAGAAATCTCACAAATGTCAAGAACATAACAATTTAATCCATGCTCCTTTCGAACTTCATGCTCAAATTCCTATTTGGTCATTCTTGGTTTGGGGTTTGGATCTCATTGGAAAAATATCCCCACCTTCTTCTTTTGGACATACATTTATAATTACTGCGATAGCTTATTTCACAAAATGGGTAAAGCCCATTCCTCTTCGTTCCACAATTGCCGATGCAATTTGTCATTGCACATTGGAACACATTATTGCTCACTTTGGTCTTCCTTCCGAATTAGTTTTAGACTATAGTACACCATTTAAGAACAATTATGTAAGGAAATTTTTGGAAAGATTTTACATTCAACATTGTTTTTCAACACCTTACTACCCATAGTATAATGGTCAAGCAGAAGCAACTAATAAAACTCTTGAGAAAATCTTGAGGAAAACATTAAGAAAACATAATAAATATTGGCACACTCAATTATCTTACGCATTGTGGGCCTATCATACAAGTGTTCGAACATCCACAAGAAATACACCTTATAACCTTGTTTATGGTGCTGATGCAATCATGCCTTTAGAGTTAGAAATTCTTTCATTGAGAATTGCTCCTAGAGGGCTTATTGATGATACCACCTATAAAGAGAAACAATTACAACAACTTGAAATGCTTGATGAACAACGCATCAACACTCTTGAACATCTTCAAGCTTATTCAGAAGGAATGGAATGAAGTTACAATGATAATGTCATTCCTCGTTCATTTAATAAAGGTGATTTTGTTACACCCCAAATTGTAAGGTTACTATTACTACATAGGGTAAATGTGAATATAATGAGAATTCTGGAGATGAATTAAGAATGCTTGTACCTTGTTATCAATATGAATGTTATCTCACTTAATGTTGTTTCATTTGGTGTTATCTCAGTTGATGTTATTCATGGTGATATACTGCATAAAGGAGAATAGATGGTTATTGAATTATTGTTATTCTAACTGTGAAGATATTTATATATGCTGCTTATTGTTATGAACAATTGATTGCCAAGGTATGTGCTAGTGGTTGCAGGTAAATGTCCATTTCTCCAAGGGGAGGTGTTGACGTGGTTTTTGAGACCGCACCAACACAAAACAAAGTCGCCCAACGGACGCTCTATTCTCTCTTGATCAAAGTATTCCGCACGCTAAGATTGCCAGAAAGTTCGTGCGTTCAACTCCAAGGTTCCTTTAGTGCGAATAGGCTCAGTTTGGCTTGATGTGATATTGCTGGTATGTCAAGGGGACTTACGTAGTTGTTGAGACTTCTCACAGTTAGCAGTTGATATGTAATTTGAAGGGGATTCTTACGTGTATGATTTGGCAATGTGTATTCTTTTCTAAAACTAACAAGAAGTATGCTGAAAGTAAAAGGGAAAGGGCCTAAGAAATTGGTACTCTATTCTAAATGCAAGGTATGTGGGGCTTCGTCTCAATAGACTTCAACCAGATTTCACCTAGCCTCCGTCGGACAGCCTCAGCAAAATCGGTGCAATCTTCAAAGGGGATAGCGAAAGATATTCAAGTTATAGTTTAACATACGTACACCATCAGAACAACGCATATAAGTATGTAAGCCATAACCGAAGTTAAACAAGATGATGTCCAGTTGACCACGCAAGGCAGACTTATCATCAACAAGCCGCTAGTGGTATGGAATAAAATGAAGCTATCTCAATGAAACACCACACACCAAAGTAAGCTACTTGCATGAATTTAATCTACTTGGATACGAAAGGAAGAAGAAACCTTGCTAGCATTTCATGACAAGACGAATTTCACCATGAATGAAAAGATCTATTATCATAAAATGTATTACACAACAATCTCCTCAAAAGTTTTCAAAAGGGAAAACTTTCTCTCTTCTCCAAATTATGCAAAAATGCTCTACACTACTACACTATCTAGCTCTAAGGCTAATGCTCTCTCAATGTCTACTCTGGTTCTGAATCCTAATGCCTTACAAATGAGGGGGACTCCCCCTTTTATAGCTAACCAAGTCCCAAAGGACGGCTAGGGTTACAATCAATAGAGTGGCCAGAATCGTGCCACCTCAGCCCTAACCCTAAAAACTGCCAGAATAGGGAGTGGTACATTAAATGAATCAAAGATTCCCACTCACTCCCAAAATAGCAAATGTAATAAATGCTCAGTCTTCTAGAAGATCCTCGTCCAGTAGTGTGTTCCCATTAGCCTTCTCTCTGACTGCCAACTCAACAAATCTGCTAAGTACGGCCTCAACCTCCTCAACTGAAATAGATGGAACACAATCTAACTGAAACTCTAACACTGTAACTGAGTGCTCGTGCCTCGTACAAGATTTTCTCCAAGCAGCCAATGAGTCCTGCGTGTTCTGGATCAAAGTGGAGAATGTAGCGGTATTTTCAAAGTCATCCTGTACAAAGGTCTTAACATATGCGAAGAAGGGAACCAGCAAACCCCTCAAATTATCAAAACTTATTTCATCTGGATTCAGCCGCCTAGCAAATATGGCCTCAAAGGTGTTCTGAACTCCATCTATAATATTAGCCATAGCCCGCGGGCCTGGCTGAATCCTTTGTGTTTGCATCAAAGCCGCATGCTGTGATGGCCGAGAAGGATACCCACCCAGAGAAATCATATCGGTCATTAGAAGATGAGCACACTCCATCAATCAGCAACTGCAGTGGCACATGCCTCAATGCCTCAAGACGCTGGATCACCTTACTCTGATAGATAGAGGCATCGCCCCAAGCATGATCCACCGCGTCCATCCGTGCCAAAATAGTAGAGGCCTGCTGAAAAGCAAAGGATAGGTCCTCCATGAATTTCTCTGTCTCCGTACGAACCCCTGTGACCCATTTGTCTGCCTCTTGTGCCATCCTCCCCAATTCTACCAAGCCGCTGATCGACTCCCTAGGAATATCATTTGGAAGCTCTATCAACTGGTACATCACGCCTCGAGAGCGAGACAAGCGCTGAACATATCAACTAGCGCCTTGTGTTCGTTTCTTGCTGGCACCGCTTCTTTCTTGAATAATCTATCGCTAAGGGGCAAAGGAAGGAGTTATCACACTCCTCCGTAATCGAGCACCGGTAGGCGTCCCCAAATCAGAATTAGTGACCACATGGTTTGGGCTGCTTTCATTCGGTCACACTTTTCATTTCGTGGGACGGCAGCGTGAAGGAGTCACGAGAGCCATCCTCATCGGCCAAAATCTTGAAGGAAAATTTTCTTGCCTTCTTCTTTGGCGAGGAGGAGCGATCCGGTTCAAAACTCTTCCATCTCGGCAGTCAATCTCCTCTTGGGGCTTCTTGCATTACGTCTCTAAGCCAATGGGGCACCTCATATAGTATATCCGAAGTGCGCTCCTGAGCTTCTCCTAACACATTTCCACTTCTTCCTCGATGCGGGTGAGGCTCATAGATCCTCGAGTGGTGAGTGTCACGACACTATATCATCGTTGCCATCATTCAGCGAAGCGCCTCTATCTCTGGCTGGGGGTGAAGTCGTGTAGTCCCTCACATCATCACTGTGATCACTGTTGATCCAACCCTACTTGAATTTACATTGGCTCGGGCCAATTGACTCCCCTCCCGTGGAAATTTGAATATCATCGTACTACGGTACACGATTCAATGTAACCCTCGATCGACAAACAAAGAAACCTCATATGCTTGAGGCGATGTCTCCAAAGAAAGGGGTGCTGCCTCACGTAACTTTAGTGGAGGTTACGTTTGAACTAATTCTTTCTTTACCGGACTGCGGTCTACTCTTGTGATCTGTTTCTTCCTTCTACGTGGTGGAAGTCGCTGATCTCCCATCAGGTTGTAAGTCAAAACGGGTGACCTACTTTTTCAATCTGCTCACTCGCCTATCTACCCATGCCCTGGTGAATGTCATAACCGGGATAGAGAGAGTATCAAGGTCGGCAACCTCGGGCTCTGACCAATCAATAGGCGGAAGTGGAGTGTCCCGAACGGCTGCATAGTCTGGATGAACAACATCCATGTCCTCATTAACCTGGTCCGGAACCGGAACTACCTCACACTCCCTGATCAGAGTAATCGGCAATCTAGAGAACATCCTCTTCCTCACTTCAATCTCATCAACTGCATCAGCCCAATAATCCTCAATGGTGGCCTTATGTTTGAATTCCTCTGACAACACCCAGTTGATGTTATGGTGCGGGTCATAGTGTTGTCTACTTGTGTGATATGAGAAATGATAGAATTGAAGCTCACTCTCAGCTTCCCTAGCTGCCTGTATCGAAGGACAAACCTCATCCGAGTTGCCCATCACAATTGGAAACTCTATCCCTCCTTTCTTCTTTTTCTTCTGGATTTTGTCGAAGGCTAGCAATTGTCTAGCTATCTCTAGCATTATTATTTTATCTGTTGGGTACTTAGGCAGCCTATAAGGGTATGAAGAAAATCCTTGCAGCCTAATGTATGAAAATCTTGGAAGCTGTATAAACCAGCACCCATACCTTTCAATTAGCTCCTGGGCATTTCTAGAGATTCTGCACTGTAACCTCTCCTGAAGCAGCCTCGTGATGTACATGGTGAATGAATCATTGACACGTTTGTAATGGGTTGTGCTCGAAAGGTGCAACTGCGTACACGCATCATGAATTTTGAATTGGTGAGAGCCACAACCGATGGGTTCCTTGTAAGAAATCCCCCTGTACCTCGTCATTCGTGCCAACATATAAATTAGATAGGAACTCATGTAAAATGTCTTTGTCCTCCGCAAACTCAGGAGCTGCTCATGTATATTGTCGCTGATCATCTCAGCCCAATTGACATAATCCTTGCCCTCCAACACCAGGTTGATGTAATAAAACATCCACGGCTCAAAAATGTAAGACTGTGGGCATCCACCAACCCTGCTCAGCAACATGATGAGATCACAATATTCCTGCTTCAGGTCCTCTGCTATGATCTGCTTCGGCAACTTCGTTCTTGAAGGCTTCGGAGTGCTCATCCAGTGAGTGTTAATAGTGTCCATGCATCGTTCAAAGGCAGAAGCATACATACGCTCCGCTCGCTCCCTGGACTTGTAGATCATGTTTCTATGCACCGGGATCCCAAAAGCTTCACCAATGGCTGCCGGAGTGAGATTGGCAAGTACTTGGCCATCTGGTGACGTGATCGACCGGTGTTCTTTCTCGTAACAGTTGGCGCACTCCATAATCAACTCTGAACACTGAATAGCTGGCGGAAAACCAGCAGCTGCATATAACCCACTTCGGACGATGTTGTGCGAAGTGACCGAAGCCCGATGACTTCCAATTCCAAATAGCCTGTTCTTGAATGTTTCCAGGTTGACAGAGCCCAAGTTCGTGTCCGTCAACTTGCTCAACTTTGAAATAAACTTCGTCTCCGGCATGAATGTCTTGCTCAGCTTCTTGATCGTAGCCTGTCTGGAGGCACCATTGTCCTTTCCGGTTGTCCTCGCTTCAGCCATCTCAGCTCCTTCTCTTGAATAAATTCGAATTCCAACACTTAGAACAGATTTCTAAGTGAACCTTGATGACCAGCAATCAGCAATTTTAACTACTTCGTATCAGCAATCAGCAATTTTAATTTCTATGTCTTTGTATCAGCAATCAGCAATCTTGCAAGTTAGCAAATTCGCACTTCAAAGTTCTCAATGTTTCAACTCAATACAAGGCGTCCTTTTCAAATGGCAATTTTGACCGAACTTAATCAAATCAGACTTCAACTTCAACACTAGCAAGGACGTACTTCTCAAGCCCTTAGCAATGGCGCACCTTTTTAAGCAACTCCAATTCAAGCAAATCAGATTTCAGCCACTTAAGTCGTACCTTTTACAAGCAAGCTCAATCTTCAGCAAACACCTCCTTAGCAATGGCGTACCTTTCTTCACTTTCACTCCTCAGCAAAATTCGAACTTCAGCAACTTAAGGCGTCCTCTTCTCAGCAACTCTCAAATGCGCCTCCTCAGCAACAATTTCAAATTCTTTCAAGCCTCAGCAACTTAAGGCGTCCTCTTCTCAGCAACTCTCAAATGCGCCTCCTCGGCAACAATTTCAAATTCTTTCAAGCCTCAGCAACTTAAGGCGTCCTTCTTCAAGCTCACAACATTCAGATTTTAAACTCTCCAACCAACAGTCCACTGCAATGCCTCACTCTCAGAGCAAATTCGCCTTCTCCAGTTGTGAAAATGAATGAAGAACTTCTCCATTTTATAGCTAAAATTCGAATTCTAGAAGAAGTTAATTTTAGCCAGTGCCATTAAACTCCACTACTCCACTTCAAGAATTCGAATTTTCCCTCTCTGGCTTATCTGACACTTGTCTCCAGTCGTCGGGAATATTATTCTTCTAGAAACTTGACTTTGACTGGCGTTTTGAATTCCTCTTCGAAAAATTAAATTTAAATTCACCATTTTTGAATCCACCAGCCGGAGCTCTGTCACTTGAATTCGAAATTTAACTTCATCATCTGCTCTGGAAAATTCATCTTTGAAGAATTTAATCACAATCATCTAGGCAACTCCCTTCAGATTCATCATTCGAAGAAAATTCATCTGGAAAACTTATTTTATTCATTTTTGCCTTAGAAAATTTAAAATTCTCCCTTAGGAAAATTCATCATTCTAGCACTGATTAAATTCTTCACTGAAAAAGTGTCGGCGAAGCTTGAAAGATTTGGAAATCCATTCATCATCGCAAATGTTCAGTACCCAGAAGCAAATTTTCTTCAGAACGCCTCGAATTCATGGGTACCCAACGAACGGGTTCATTTAATTTTTTAAATTTTGAACCTTAGGAAAATATCATTTTCATCATTTAAACTCGTTCTTCGCCCGTGATCACTCTGCGTTGCTCTGAAAAAAAAGAATCACCTTGCGTTATCATCATCTCTGACTTCATTACTGAGAAAAGTTGTTCGCGCTCTGAGAAATTCCATCAACTTGGAGCTCTAGGCGTATTTTCTAAGGAAAATAAATTTGCCTTTAGAAAATATTTAAATCATCTCTTGCATTTTGAGAACTTGCTTTAAAAAATTTTATTTCATTTGCCAGTGGAGAGAAATTTCTATCAACTTCATTTGGAAAATTTCATATTCCCGGCACGCCTTGTACATTTTATTCTCACTTCATCCCGTATCACTTCACACTTGGAAAATATTCATTAAAAGTCCAACGCCTTAGAGAATTTTCAACACTTAGCAAATATTTTATTTTTTTTTCCCCTGAGGCGCCTAGCACACTTCAAAAATATTTCAACTCCTTGAAATGCCTTTGAAAAATTTTCCAACACCTTATAACTCCCTTGCTCTAGGCGCACACTTTACCTAGCATTTTATTCCACACCTTGGAATATTTTCTAACACCTTATATCACCCTCAACGCCTTAGGAAAAAAAAAATCTCCAACACCCATAACCTTAGGCGCATATCACACTTTGGGAGGATATTTTAAAAAAAATCACGCCACACACCTTTCCTTCACCACCTTGGCGCATATCATACTTAACTTACCTTGGGCGCATTTTACACATGAAGAGGGATGACGCCTTTCTTTTACCATCTTTCACCATGTCTTGGTAACATTTTCGCCTTATTCACCACCTTTAATTACCTTTTACATTGAAACATGGGCGCATTTCCTTGTAGGAGGAGGATGAAACTTGCCACCACGCTTTGTGACCCTTCAACTTCCAATTTTTGTCCTCATGTGAGCTTATTTGGGCGCATTTTACCCCCTAAGGAGGACGAGTTTGCAAGTTGGGCGCATTTTACATGTGATGAAGGATAAAAACTTTGACTTTTTGTTGACCCCTTGCAACCTTGGGCGCATTTCACCCCTGCTGGTGGATGAACACTCCAACATCCTTGGGTGACTCTTCACCTTCCACGTTTTGTCTTGACATGGCCCAGTTTGGGCGCATTTTGGCCTTGGAGAAGGATGAACAATCTTTGACCACTTTGACTCCTTTGAAAGTTGGGCGCATTTTCATGCTTGTGAAGGATGGGCGCATTTTGACCCCTGAGGCGGATTTCTCATACTTAGAAACTTTTTCAACTTTTTCCTCTTTCATCTTGGGCGCATTTGGACCCCTGAGCAGGATGAAATCTTGTTGACTTTCTGTTTGACTTCTTGTGCCTTGGGCGCATTTTGCCCTGTGTGAAGGATGAACTTGCATCTTGAAAAATTTTCTACGCCTCTTCATCAATCTGGGCGCATTTTGATATGCCTGCTGGACGAGACTCCAGACTTAGACAAATTTTATCCTCGCCAGCCTACGTGCCCTGCTATTTAGTAAGTTCCTCTCAGATTCGCACCAAGCCCTGAATGGCCCTGGAATTTTAAACACGGGAAATTTCGCATTTACTTTATCAACCTATCTATGATTCCCAACGCTAGTCAACTCGCTATTTATAGCCTGTTTCTGAGGGTGGCTTACTAAAAATAGTAAGCTCTTGATTCTGATAGCTCCCAAGCTCCAATCGAGTTGAAATTCGGATGAGGCGATCCTCACCACGTGACCTTGCTGCCGACACTGATGCATGCACCTGATTTACTATTTTTAGCCAGTTTCCAATTTGACTTACTATAAATAGTAAGTGCTCCGCTTGACCTGAAATTTCACTCGCCAGACAAATTAAGGACGCCGACATCACATGGTTTACACGGCTGGGTCGATTTTGACCTCGATGCCTATTTTGAACCTGCCTAAAACTCTTGAATCGGTACTTGCATGCTATCAAAAGATCTCCGCTTGCTCGCTTTTTATGGGCCAGGATCACGGTGAACTGGACTGTCAAAATTTTACACCGCTAAAAAATAGCAAGTTCCTTACCGAAAGTGAGAATCCTTGTTTGCATGTCACACCATCACCGCCAAGTTTCAAAACCTTATCAGACCACTTACGCCATGCCTACATGCAAAACCTCTAAAATAGCCTCTAAGGCTGAATCCTCGAAGTAGTCGCCTCGCCTTTGCATGTTATATCATCGCCAAGGTCTCAAAACCCGTATGAATATCCGCATGCAAAGAAAATCTCTCGATTCCGACTCTAAATTTGCCCTGGAAGCCGGACTGCTAAAAATAGTAAGTTGTCCGTTTTCGCCCAAATTTGGCATGCAAGCAGTCTGATGTACTCTGAGCGCTGTGTGATGGTTGGAATCTCGAAAATGCTGACAGACTGCACAGGATTGCAGACTTACTAAAAATAGTATCTCGGAATCTGATGAAATTTGGCTGGAAGCCTGCTGGATGCCTGCTGATAACAACGTTAAGTTTAATTTTCAATTTACCGACTTTACTTGACCTTGAATTGACCAGAAAAGATGAAACCCTAATTTTAGAATTGGCCAATATCTTCACGTTTAAGCTTAATGACGACACAACCCCCGAAAGACGGACACCAGAAAAGAGACAGAGCGAGAGAGCGAGGAAAAACCCAAGCCAAAAGACCGGAACGGAGCAAAAATAAGGGGGTCCCCATCTGAATGGGGCGATGTGTGAAAAGGTCACAACAGGAGGGGAAGTATCACTCGGAAGAAGATCTTGGTCGGGTAAATGTGACTATCTGAGCATAAACACACACCACTTTAGATTGAGTGAACTGAGTCAATTTGTGGGAAATAGGTAAGTCATCCTTAGCCGATATGTTTGCATTAGTAAAGGTCTTGTTTACTTTGAATGCATGTTTGGGAGATGTTTATGAATCCTTCCTTTTGTTACTATGATTGTTCTTAGTTTGGTCAAGCCTCTTTGGATGAGTGAGACCTTCATTACGTGTGTATCTACGTTGATAAGAGAAATATACATTAGATGTATATAGGTATATATGTTGAAATGACAACTCATGCATACGATTATATAATATGCATAGGAATATCGTGCACATTTTCAATATATACACATATATCTACACACCTTGTACCTACTTATCAACGAAGAATAAATGCGTATATGACTAATATTATATATATTATTTGATGCATGTGAACTAGTATATAAAGGTGTATGGGCATATATACTTGATAATAGATATATACATACAAATGTATATACAATTGTGAGTATATATATATATATATATATATATACACACAAGGGCATTCATGCCTGAGAAGAATGTGTGTATATATATTATTACATATTATTATTACTTTACCAATATTATTATAAGTACAAATATATATGTGTGAATATATAATAATTATTATATATATATATACATACATATACATATATAAATATAAAATATTATTTAAGAATATATATGTATGTATGTATATATATATATATATATATATATATATAATATTATATATTTCACATAATATAAATAATGTTGAGATTGACTATCTCCATTGGCTAGGCTATTCATGGCAAATAAGAGCATTTTAAACTAAGTCAATACCTTTGTTAGCGCATGATATTCATGTATTAGTTTTGTCTAAACTTATAAGTGCATAATTGCCTAGGGTGAAAGGCGTTACACATATGTGAAAACATATGTAGGGGAAATGTGCCAATTGCCGCCCATGTTCCAATTGTTGTTTACTCCAAAATCACCTGACCCCCCAATAACCGTTTACATTTTAGTCATTACATTGTTTTAATTATGCCAATAAAAATTTAATGCATGGGACGGAGGTTTAAAAAACCCTTTTTGAGCACCTTCCGCTTTATGGGTTCCACAAGGCGCGTTTAAATACCCAAAAGCCTAATTTTTCTTTTTAAGGTCCTAACTCGCTTATGAAGAAGCCCAAAAGAAATTTTTTCAAATTGGACCTATTTTGCACTTTGCACGAATGTGCGAAGTTAGCTTTGGCGGCTACTGGTATGTCTCCCATAGTTAAATCCATGTGACTATAAGAAATTAAAGGAGGTCGATATAGTTTTAAACTATGGAAATCGAATTATTTCCTAGTTGATATAAGTCTTATCTTCTAAACTTGGGAAACAAAATATTTCTAAATCGATATGATTTATATCTTTTAAACCTTGGAAAATCGAATTGGGGAAATTAATCGAAATGACTACAAAGCGCATATTGGACTTAGGTTTATTAATGCCGAAATGGCAAATATTTGAATTCGAAACAAACACGGCTTTGTAGGAGATGTGGACTTGATTCAACACGGCTCTGAGGAGGTTGCGCATCACCTGGTAGGAGGAAAACTCAGGGACTGTTGAAGGGAATTTAAATATTTTGACCGAGTCAAAAATGATACCAAGAATGAATACAACATAGTTATGAAATCTTGTCAACTCAGCCTGTAAAATAGGTTATGTGTTCATGAATTAACACGACTTTTTTCTCTGATTTATGAAAGACCCACTATTTAATGAATTTGGCACCACCTCTGTGAATAAATTTTGTAGGTGTTGATTTCTAAAATTCTCCATGTGCTTTGGAATTAGTTTTCATAATGCTGGCGGGAATTGGAGGACGACACACCCTATGAATTGTTGAGTATGGCATGGAATTGGCGCCACCTCCAGGATTGAAAATGTCAAAGGCAGTGGTGTCAATTCACATGCCATGACAGTAGGAAATTTTTGGAGGCTGGGCTCTATAAATAGTCGCCCCAACCTTCCTAATTGGCATTCATTCGTACTTACTCATTTCATTTCATTCACTCACAACTTTCTCATTATTCATCAGCCTTTGTGATATGTCATATGTGTATTATCTTGTGTGTTCTTGTATGTTCAGTTTGCAATCACTGATTGAACAATATACACAGCCATTCATCATAATCCTGAGTGACCATAGTATTCAGACAGTGTTCATATTTCTGTGAGTTACTTTTATCTTGGAGAGAAACATATTCTACCCAAGGAATATGTCACTTCTACTAGTGATTTCTGAGAGTGGGAAAGATGGAATTTTTGTGAGGAAATTATCATCTTCTGAGGGATTGGGAACTAAATTCAAGAACCTGGATTGAATTGGAAGTGGAAGCAACTTTTTCATCAATTTGGGATAAGCGTAAACAGGGATGGGGAATTCTTCTTCTTACTATTTATTTGGAATTGATGTGATTTCTATACTACCTGAAATGTCTTTTCTATAAGCGCAATAGAAGTAATTGAGAGTGTTTTGAATAAGAGAATTGAAGCTTTTAGGCTGCTTTTATTATGTGTTATTAAGTACTCCAAGATAGGAGAGTTTGCTTGACACAAATACATAATTGTATTAGATATGTGAAAGAGGTAGCTTGACACAAGCATTTAACTATACTAGATATGTCAAAGAAAATTACTTGACGGAGGAATTCAACTATGTTACATGAGGTACAACATAGGTATTTAATTATACTAGCCATAGTTGAAAATGGGATGCAATGTGTTTGTATTTACTCCATAGTAGGAGATGGATGTTTGTCATCAATATTATATACTAGGTTAGATTGAACATGTACAACACATATGATACACTTAGCTAAGTTATTTAACTAGGGAAGCTTGTGTTTACTCCTAGTAGAGGCCATCCAGTATGGGAGAGGTTTAATATACTTATATCCAAGTAGATTGTTTGAAGATAGGTTATCTGGGATGATAGACTATCCATTGAAGGATATACCTATCTTATGTGCTTACTAGTTAAGTAGGTTATACCAAGTAGATTATATGGTGATAGGTTATCTGGGATGACAGACTATCCATTGGAGGATATACCTATGCGTAGCTTAAGATAGACTTAAGTCAAATCGACCCTGAGTAGTATATGTGATAGATGACTCTCAGTCGTTTACTAAATTAAAACTCTTATCAAAGTAGTGCAATGTACGAGACTCCACTTAGACTGTGTGATGCTTGAGACTATATTGTTAGTTCATCGCGATCTAGTATTACATGCTAGTTCGAGATTGTGGGATTACAAGGTTCTAGTTATGTAGGACACAACACTATGCTCAGTTTGGTTGTCGTTATCAATTACTCTCCCAATCTCTTCGTCAACGGGAAGGGCCATCTATCGAATGATGGATGTGGGGGGGACCGCATTATGAGTCTGTGGTTGGCGGAAAAGCGCCTGAGTGATGCTTCTCCTCCACAATAGGTGACAAAAGAACGAAGATTTGAAAAGGAAGATCCTCGACTGTCTTACAGCTATTTGTTCTAAAGCTTATTGGAGCTACATTTGTAAAGGTATGCTTTCTTGTTACATGTACTTGTGAAGTTAATATACTAAAGTGGAATCCTTATTGTAATATGATATGGCATCTTGCTCGTATGTTTTCAATAAAAGAAAGAAAAGTTTTATTGCAAAAACTTGTTAGCACATTTATTTACTCGCATGATGTAAATTTAGAAATTTTCATTGTATTGAAGGGTTGGCAAATTACAGATTTAGTGATATATGAAAATCAACGTAATGTTAATGTCGCCCCAGGTGAAAAAGGAAAGTTTAGTCCAAATTGGTTAAGACCCTATTTAATTCATGAAAGCTATGGGTCTGGAGCATATACATTAACCAAAATAGACGGTACACCCCTCAAAAACCCTATCAACGTTGTGCATTTGCATAGATATTACACTTAAGATCTCTTTTGAATAGTATGTATAATAAAGCATGTTGTTAGATTAAGTAGATGGTTGTCTATTGTATCTCACATTGCTTCATTTTTGACAGACATTATTGGTGTGTCTTGAATTATGTGGAGTAATTGTTCATCATGTTGAATTATTACTTTCTTGTGCATGCTATTCAAACTCATGTGTGTTGTGTTAAATTAGATCATTACATGCATTTAATTTTACAATTAGATCATAAGTGTTTTTAGTTTAACACAAAATACTTAATTAGAATGTTGTATCTAATGTAAACATAGGTGTTTAGGTTAGATCACATATAATTAGATCATGGAAACATTTATTAAATAATCTTACTAAGATTGTTTAATAGATCACATTGACATCTAACTCAATAACGAACTCATAGAAACAAACTCAAATGCTCATATATGTATCATGAAAGTTTATGTACATAATCATCACATGTGGCATAACATAACATAGCTAGTGTGGCCTATGGCTGCCATACTCCTCAAGGCTTGGTGGTGGTGCTCATCGCGAGATAGATGATTGTGTCTTTCTCATGGAGCTCATTGCAAGATGGTAATTGTAAGGAATGTTAGAAACACAACATGCTATATGTAAATGTAAATAACTATATAAATAATAAAGCTGCAATAGCACATCATTACCAAGATCTCCAGCCTGCTAATTGAGATCTTGACGAGGGATAATAGGTCCCTCGTGTGCAGGAAGCATGGAAGGTGCTATGTTACTGCCCTCCCCATGCTCATGAATGGTCTCCTCTGGCTTGGCCACCTTTGGCTCATCAAGATCATCACTCATCGGCTATGGATCCTCCTCATCATCACTCTCCTCTAAGTCCTTTGCTCTATCATCATCATCTGTATCCCCATCTACGGCTCCATCCTCTCTCTCATCTTTGTGACCTGGCAAAATTCCAACATCGCCTGCAGGATGATGTACAAGGAAGACGTGTAAATCGTGCTCTCACTCACCACTTCTCATAGGCTATAGTGGTACCTACGTCATCCAAGTTTGATACTGGGGCACATCCTAGTCCTCATCATCTGAATCACCAAAATCAACATCATTAACCATGGGATGTCGGATGTCTCTTGGTCTAGAGCCACTCCATGCTGCTCTCAAGTATGTAGGTCATGGCCTAGGAGCTAGTTGAACCTGTTCAAACTGCCGCATGACTCAATCATAATAAAAAGGCGTAACTATATAGTCATGTCGTCCAAGTAAGAACCTATCATGTTGCATCCTCACAAGTTTTCGTGTGAGATCTTGCCTTTGGGGTATGGCGCAGTAGGGCCTCCATGCTATCTCATCCTCCTCCAGTAATCATACTGAACCCTCTAGTATAATAGATCCTCGTACTGCCAAACCCATCTAAGTGTGTAGCTGAATACTTGTAGGTAACCCATGGCCGTTATTGTAGGATAGCCTGTTGGCCTAGAGCACGTGATTTGCTCGAAGTCCCAAACTTGTAAGAGTGTACAATGCACTATGTTGTGTAGCTCTCAGCATACAAGCACTCGAGATCATAATAGAGGTGAGCCAACATACTATGACCGTATTGTACCCAAACCAAATTTTTTGCTTCATTAAGGCATTTTGCTAAAAGAGTCTAAACTTTGTTTAAATGATGTCAAAATATAGTTTTTGGGTAAGTCAAGAATGGACTTTGGTTAGTGTCATGTCAGTTGTCAGTAGCAATTGGTCAATACTTGGAGGTCAGAACTTGAACTTGGGATGCAGAGCAAGACATTTCATGATGGAGAAGTACTTCACGACAGGATTTTACTCCTACAAGGACATTTCAGTGGCCAGAACAATGTTCGAGGAGCATAAAACAAACATAAATTTCAAGCTGAAAACATTCCAGTGTGCCTGTAGCTCAGGGGCGCCTAGCTTTTTAAGCTGTCAAATGTGCTTGTTTTCGCTTGCAGATGGATTCAATCTCTTCAGAATTAGCCCAGCTTCATAATGAGCTAACATGTTAAGTCATCTGAGTTACAAAACTCCGGAAAATACAGTCAGAAGTTGAAGTTAGGAAGAGAGTACACATCAAAAAGGCTGTTGAAATCACCATTTCGGTGTGCCTGTAGCCTAAGGGCCCCCTTGATTTTGACCTGTCAGATGAATGAATTTTCCAATTCTATTTCCTGGAGATCTTTTCCAATCTAGTCTACTTTTGCAATGCACTAACATGCATTATGATCTGACAAGCTGAGTGACCGTAGCATAGGTTCTACCGAACATGTCAAACAGAACGTGGAAAAAGTTGAAAAACACATCAATGCACCTCTAGGCTAGGGGCGCCTAGCCTTTAGGCCTGCTATATGAGGTCTTTTGTAGTCACAGTCTTCATGAGACTTGTGCACAATCTTCCTAGCTATCCATCGAATCTAGCCATTAGCTCACAGGATTTGGCAGTAGCTTGTGAATGAACAGTGGAAGTCACTGAAGAAATTAGGCAACCAGAAAAATGGCTAAGTATGGGTATGTTCAGTTCCCTAGGAAAACACACCTCTATTTTTGAGGTCTTAGAAGCAGTTTTCTCACTTCCTCACCTCTAGAGACATCTCTTCTCGATGCTTCTAGCTACGCAAAGAGACTGTTGGTGCGCGAATTGGAGCACTCTAGCTCCTGGTGTCAGGGGCCAAAGTATGGTGTCCGGATGAAAGTTACACTTATAAAATTAATGATTGCACTTTCATAGGCTAGGGGCGCCCTTGCTTTTGGGGTTCCTAATGCAGCTTTCATATGCCTTACATACAGTCGTGGATTGCGGAATTCTTCTAGTCACACAATGAACCTATCATCCAATCAGCAAGACTTGTCCTTCACCGTCAGCAACAGTTTAAAGCGTGAGATGGCAAAATGGAGAAATAAGTCTGATGATCATGCATCAATTTAATCAAAGGCACCTAATTTTTTGAGATGTCAAACGTCATTTTTAGCAGTTGCGGCTCCTAGTAGACATTTCATCTCTGAGATTTAGGCTTCGCGATGGATATCTAAGTACAGTCACAACATCATTCAGGCATCCAGAAATCAGTGCTCAATTGGGGCAACCATGACAGTTTCAGCAAAATCTCTACTTTAGATTGAGGGCCCCTGGAGAGACAAGTTTATACTTTCCGGAATTTGAAAAACATTCTAAGGAAACCTAGTTCGAGAGATTTCAGTTAACTCGTCAAATGACATGAATTTTTTAGTTCCTAGCAGTCAACCATGTAAAGTGCGCTTTTGCTCAATAAGCTTTAAAATTCGACTTTGCAGTCACTTGAGTGAAACACGCATGTTGAGTTTGAACTAATTAATTTAACATTTTTTATTTTTTTAGACTCAAGTCAGTGCCAATTGAGCTAAGTAGGGTCCAATCAGAAGGTTTCTTTTGAAATCAAGGTTCTATTCTGGTAGTTGAAGAGCAAGCAAATTTTCTCATCTGCGTGGGAAAATTTTTTGGCAGTCAATTTCTGAAGGCCTCACAGACATTCTTTTGTAGGTACAAGTCCAGATTCGTTGGTAGAATTCAAGACAAAGTGGCGATTTTAATAGAAGCAGAGCATCAAAACTTCTATCTTTTGTCTTAATTTCTTCCATTTCTCGTCTTAATTTCTTTCGCATGTTTGAGAATTTGATGACTTTTGACAAAACAAATCATCTGGGTTGGTTCAACACAACATCAATTCTCGAAGCTTTGATTCTCTCAACTGAAATTCCTTTGCATGGTGGAGTAGAAGTCAATTTTTTGCAATTCTGACATTCTAGGTTATCTTAGAATCTTTTTCTGGACTAAACCCATATTTCAGATTTTCTCACAAAAATTGCCCCCCGCAGCCCTTGCTGCCCTCAATTGCTTTTTTCAGAAAAGCTTTTGCATGTCAAGCTAAATGGTGTTTTTTCACAATTCTGACCTTCTGGGTTGTCTTAGAATCATTTTCCGGAAAAAACCCACACCTCAATTTTTCGTGAAAATTGCCCTTCGACAAGGTATTTTTAGCCTCAAGAGGCTATTTTTAGCTTTCCAGAAAAAGTTGTCAGAATATAGTCGTGTTCACAGTCAATAGGCAAATTTTTCAAAATGCAATACATGCAAACTGAATTCAAGACCAAATTGGTCGTAATTCGTGATTTCATCAGAAAAATTGACACCAGTTTGTATCAAGTGCATTCGGAGAATTGACAGGCGATTTCATGCCTTGTATAGTTGATTGTCTTCCAAGGCCGGTTTAGAGGGTTGGTACCATTGGAATTTTGCATGTGCAACATGTTCGTTTGCATTCCTCACAACCAGAGTGTTCGCGGTCAGACTTCAGTTTTGTCATGCAACACTCTTCCATAGAGAAAAATGTGAGAAGCGTCAAGTTTTAGAAGTAACAGGGGCCATCACTTTAGTTACAAAGCCGCCAAAGTTACCAGTCAGTGAAATGCCGGTTTAAGGGTGCAGATATTTCCAGGATTGCTTAAGTAGTGAATTGACAGTTAGGACATGTGATGATCCCCAGATGGTGACGCAGTCAACAACCTCGTTGAGGGGTGAGTTGCTCGAGATAGTGGCCAATGATTAGCCAGTTATAACCTACAGTTATTTTCGAGGATAGAACCAGAAGCATGCAATTTGAACTCTAGTTCCATATTCAGTTCTCTTTGCTGAGTTCGCATGTCTATCTTATCCTCAAAAATATCTTGGAGGACTTGGAGTTATCTTTTAGGGTTTTCGTTAATTGATGGTAGTATTCCAGTTAACTTGCTTTCATTAAGGACGTGCATGCTCACACATTGTCCATTTAGATTAGATGTATCGGTTAATTGACAGTAGCTTTCCAGTTAACTGTATAGTTTGCTTTATTAGGGTTTAACAATAAAATCTTGCATGCATTGCAAGACTGTAGTTGACTCAAGGTGATTTTAGGGTTCCCTACACCTTTGATGTCTATAAATAAGAGCTTTTGCTCATTTGTAGATAACTTTTTCTCATGATAGTAACCTTGCCAGTAATATTGTTATTTTGTATCTGTTCACAAGTTTATATTATGATGATAAATAGTTGTGCCCACCTTGCCTTCATGTTATTATCATGGTATTTGCCCCTCTTAGTTAAATATAGTGGCTATTGATCATTTATTGTATGCGTGGATGCGCCAATTCAATTTGCTATTGTAGTTGGCTATTCTTTGTTTTGTGTTCAATAAGCCTATTCAAAGGAGCAAATAGTTGTGCCCACCTTGCCTTCATGTTGTGATTTTGTACCTATAGCTTATCGTTTAATGTGTGTGTTAATAAACCTATTTAGTCGAGCAAATAGTTGTGCCCACCTTGCCTTCATGTTGTGAAGCTGTACCCGGTTTATCGTATATTTGTTGTCTCCAATAAACTTCTTTCCAGCTGAGCAAATAATTGTGCCCACCTTGCCTCCACGTTGTGAATCTATACCTGAAGTTTATCGTATAAATCATTCCTGCTCCATTTCCTCATGCTCTGTTTTCTTGAGGAGATTGGATAGATTAAAAACATTAGTTTAAGTTGTAGTTAAAGATTTGCAAAACCAGAGAAAATCCTTAGCTGCAACGTTCTTGGTTTTCTTAACCTTGTGCCTCTTTCAATTGAGACAAAAAGATAGGGATTAGTTTACTTTACTTTTTTCAAGCATTTGTGCGCACAACGAGGGAGCTTCCCCTCCTAATTTAAAGAGCACTCATTATGCAGTGTGCATAGATGTCTATAGCAATCAGCACTACAGAGGTGCTAATTGTTACGCCAATAGACCCCAAGAATAAACAGTCCAATGACGCTCCATCTTGCGAATAGTGTGAACGAGGCCTCCATCCAAGTGTGTGCCTTGTCCATTAGGTACAAGAGCTAGAGCCATGGTGACAACCATGATTCGTTGGAGCAACAATGAGTGCATGTATAGAAGCCATTGAAGCTCAATGAGAGCCTCGATATCTCGTGGTCGAATAGGGTGACCCACACAATACTCAATGTCCTGCCACATCTTCTTGTGTGTGCAATCTTCCTCGATGTGGATGGTCTCACCCCAGATGGGTAGTCTTAAAATACAATGTACATCGTCAAGGGTCATCTTCATCTCTCCTGAAGGTAGAAGGAACGTGCATGTAGCTACACTCATCTCTCTACTAGTGCCATCAGCATAGCATCATGATACCTTATGGGTGGCATGGTGTAGATCTAGAATAGACCATTGTCACATAAAATGTCAACCTCCTCCTCGGAAAGCTGGGTAACCTACTCCCGGAGAAGGGTGAATAATCTGCCTCCTAGATGCTGGCGAGTGTGTGGCGGAACCTGAAAGAAACGAAAGAAATCTGGCTCCTAGATGCTGGCGAGTGCATAGAATGCTGGTGAGTTCTATGCATATTGTTGTCTAATAATAGAATTGATTGTGAAGTTATCGAGCATTGTTACAAAAAATTGAAACTCCCTAAAATTCACACCTTAAAGCTTGAAATTGAAAAGGAAAAGAAAAACCTATAGTATGCTCTTTAATAGTGATCTTGGGATTTCCTCTGTAAAAACACTTTTTTTTTTCTTAAATATGATTAGATTTTAGAAATATTGTTGTAGACGTTTAATTCTATGAATATCCTTGATAATGGGTGTTCAACAGAGATAGAGATGCCAAGGCCGAGTTCTTCAATTGTATAGACTTATCTGTTAAGATGGGATCTGAACTAAAACCCTTACATCTTCATGTAGCTCTCTGTGCAAGAAACTTGTGAAGTGACCAATGGAAAAGACTTGGAAAGTGACTAACAGAATTATGTCTGAGATGCAACTCTTCAGGAAAAGCAGGTAGAACAGTTTGAAGGTTCAATGTGGAATTTTATGTTTGAGAGCTCCACCTATGCCACCTCCATGATATATGTGAGAGTTTAAAGCCTTGTATATCCACTCACCCTATGCTTTTGTGCACGTTCACATTTATCATCCATTGAAAGCAAGTGAAGTTAATTGCAGTCATTACGAGCTATAACTTGTGTTAATTTTTCCCTCCTAACATAAATTTCTTTCCCTTAAGTTTATACTTCATTTTGTGGGTAGATTTCATTATGACTCCTTTTATATAGGGATTAGGAAATAACTTCCATTTCTGTAAGAAGAGCTACATTACCAGCAAAATTGCTCACTAATATTGCTATGGAGATCTTAAACTGAGCTTAGAGAGTTATAGCCTTCTTAGTGATCAGAATGACTAGCAGTGGTCAAAGTTGTTCTCTTTTAATCAGCATGCAGTCTAAGACCTTTATCAAGGATGGTGGACCCACAGAAGGTCTTCCCTGGGAATTCATACATCTGATTGCAGTGACAAACAGAAATTGCTGAACTGTCTTGCTAGAGAAATAATGTAGTTTTTATATAAGGGTGACATGCTTCTTCTTACCCCATGCAATGTAACCACTGCTATGAGCCAATCTAGATTAGAAATAGAATTTGTGTTCGTCAGATTGTGGCTAAGCAATGTTGGACTGTGAAGAATATAGAGATTGTGGAAAGTAAGACCACATAAAATGTTCTAAGGGCCTATAGGCATAAGTGTATGAGCTCGGAGAACTATGGTGATGGATGGACATTAGCCTTTGGTTAAAGATTTTGACTTTTATACAGTTAATTAATTAGCAAGCAACTAATTAATCTAATCACTCTCTTCATTTGTAATGTAATTAGGCCCTATTCTTTTTCATTCAGAGCTTAAGAGTTGTTCATGAATAGGTTCAAGTCCAAAAGGTTTCTGAACAAGTGGAATCTGAAACATTTGGATGCCAAAATAAGTTGGGCGTATGTGAAAATTAGACAGTATCAATACCCCATTGATACTGATCAGAAGGGTTTGAAAATTGGCCTTGCTCTGAAAAGAATGTGTAGTAGTCTAGGGGCTTCCTAATTTCATCAGTGTGTTCTCCAGTGATTTTATTAAAATCTAGAGTCTCTTGAAACCTGTTATAAGAGTCTGCAAATTCTCTCTTGCTTCGCTATAGCAGCTTGAGATAAATCATACTGGAGGGTCTGGTATACGTGCAGGAAGATTCAATTTCAAAGTACTTGCTCACTCATAGTCATGATGTATTATTTTTCTGTTCCAAGCCTTTTAAAACTGGAACCATACAGTCCAAAAGCCTATAATTATATTTGTTGCATCTTATAAAGTCTATCCTAGTTTTGTTGCTTTACATTTCCATTGTATAACGACTCAGATGTTGCTTGGTGAGTTAGCCTTGATTACATTCATAAGAATGGAAACTATATGGCTAGATAGTGAAACACTTATTATGAAGCATATTAAGCATTTGTGAAATGTGGAGGCCAAATTCTGGTTTCCGACTAAATGATTTGCATTACTTTACTTAGTATGTGTATTATATGCTCTATGAAAAAATGACAACTTGCAACTCTCCTTTGTTTCAGCATCCGGATATAGTGGAGTGCTCTGTTTTGGGTATACCAGACACAGTCTACGGAGAAATCATATGTGCAGTTGTAGGTCCAAAAACTGAGGCACAAAGAATAGAAGCCAATTACAAACCTTTTATTACCATTCAGGATCTCCACAAATGGGCCAAAGAAAGAATTTCTCCTCACAAGGTTGTCAGTTTGTTCTTTCCTTCTTTCCATATATTGTTTCTTCTGTATTCATTTCTTGTGTTTGAGATGTTTTCTCCTGATAATTACCACCAGCTAATGAAATAAATTTTCATTGTTTTGTTTGATTGGATATGCATGCAACATATTGAAGCATATGTCTCCCGAAGTACATATGCATAATGACACATGAACCAGGATAAGAAAACATAAAACAACACAATGCCATAGCAAGTGATTAACTACAGGGTATAATGAATGCTTTCCTTGAGTCTCAAATATTCTTTTACCATTGCAGATTCCTCAGTCACTGCATGTATGGGAGTCATTACCTTGTAATGCTATGTGAAAAGTATGCCTTCATTTCTATTCCTAATGGTTGCTCTAGTTATTAATTCTACTTCTGATTTCAGAAGCAAGATTTGTTTTAAAACTCGTTTATGAATTCATCAGTCCTAAATTGTACGGCCAATACCCGGTGAATAAAAAGGAGCTAAAGGAATTAATATTAAGTTCATGACTTCTTTGGTAATGCTATTCGATTTACAGATATTTTATTTTGGAAATTTTTTGGAAGGTCTAACCTATTTGCTGTTCAGGTCTAAGTTGTTTGTTGTTCAATTGTATAGTAATGGAAGGTGATGAACACATTTTCTTGATCTGGCAGAGACCTACAAAATTGCTATTTGTTGGCAGGACATTTACATTATGAACAAATATTGCCAGTGCTCCACGGGGACTCGTCCCCTGCCCTAGTACCCCCGTCCCTGTCCCGGAAACGTTTCGGGGACTCGGGGACTCCTCGGAAACTTCCACCTGCCATTGCATCTGACAGTGACTCAAACTTGAGCTCCAATTTTGATACTAACTTGCCAGTTGCATCTGCTGATTAGGGACAGCCATATATTTTTATGCTTTTGTCATTTTATAGTTGAAACTTGGAGCCCTTGGGCATTTTGTTACAATTCTTATTTAATATGTATGCACATTGACAATGAAAGAATTTGAATTTTGTTAATTTGTTTGTCGATTCTCATGTGAAATCTCAATTCAAGTCTAATGTTATGTATTAATCTTCTACAATGTCTATGATGAATGCTTTATCAATGTTATGATATGAATATTTGAAATTTCTCTATACTTTTAAAATTTCCCTATTTTTTTATCAGCCGTCCCCTGCCATCCCCTAAAAAATGGCCCAAAAGTACCCCCGTACCAAAAAGTCCCCTACCGTCCCCATCCCCGAAACTCCGTGGAGCATAGAATATTGCAGAATTGGACTGTATAGAGAAATTATTGAGATATAGGTGTACCCCTTTACATGTATTTTTTAATTAACAGAGTTTTCTCAAACGGTTGATGACAATATGCATTACTCCTGTCTCTGTTTTGCTTTGTGGATGAATGTTCAATTAAAGGCTGTTTACAGAATGTTAACAGCCAACAATATTATTTAGATTTTTGATATATTGTCCTTTTTCCTTGATGCAACCAGATCATTTCTAGTCTGCAATGTTGAAGGTAAGAGGATTCATATGAATCGTAAATGTCATTTAAACAAACAGGAGCAATGCCAATTTGAATATTCATCTCGCTGGGAAGATAATTGGACATCTATTAAGAAAAATTATGGAGTGGAGTGCATTTGTTAAAGCTATCCTGTAAGTGTTGTCATGTTCCATATCATTATTTTGATCACAGATGTATAAACAACAAATGGAGTGTTAACTACCCTTACTGTTGATGTAGAGTCGCCAACCTTGCTGACAATGTAGGCCCCTAATAAGCATGGAGTAACTTCAGGGCATCAATTATCAACAACGTAAAAGTCTATGAAAAGCCGTTGAAAGGTCAGAATCCCAAAAATCTTACAACATTTTGGTCTCTTTGCTGCAGCTCTTTGATATTTTAAGTGGTTTTGTGTAGATAATTATTTCGATTTTGGCATATTTATACTATTAACACATCTAGGAACAAAATTTTCGATACAGGAAATAAACACTAATTTACACAAGAAATCATTGGGCTCCTGTTTAAGAGACGTGAATGCTTTCATTACTATCGTATGCAATGGACATGGTCTCATAATAGTTATATAATCTAACTTTATTCGGGGAGAACCTTTTTGCCTTGATTTAACCACGTGGGTGAAGAAGCTTTGTATGCCCTAGAATATAATTCAAGCTTAGATTGTCTTTATCTCATACAATTGCATGTATACATTGTCATACGAATACTAGTATCATAAATAAAATGGAAGTTCAAAATTACATATTATAATTCAGTTTCATTTATTAAATAAATATATGTTTCATTTATTGGTTCAAATGTAGAAAAACACCTCACAACACAGAGATCAAAATTATTGCTTATATTTGGCCTGCCCTTTCTAAGCATTCCTACTTGATTATTATATCAGATTTGGTCATAAAAAGTCATCTCCAAAATGTAAAATTATTGTGGTCTAATTATTAGAAAAGCTTAATGACATTAATAGGAAAGATAGTGTTAAATTGATTCAAGAGTGTAATGACCTCTTCCAATTGAAATTATAAAATTTAATAATTAATTTTAAATAAGTATAATTATTTATTACTTAATTAATTAGATGCAAATAATAATCGAAGATAATAAATAATGATAATAATAATTAATCAATTGAAAAAATAATAATTTGAATTAATGATAATTGATTAAAATTATTAAATAATAGTAAAATATAAATAATTATTAAAATAAAATTGATAGTATCTGACATTATCTAGAATATTCAAAATAAATAAATAAAATATATTAAAAAAACAACATAAAGCTAATATTAGAGAGATTTAAGTGGAAGGAAATTAATTATTTTCTTTTAAAAAATATTTAAAAAATAAAATTAAACAATTATCTTTATTATTAAAATAAAAAAATTGAAGTATTCAAAATAAATAAATAAATGAGTTCAATGCAAAACAAAAGTAAAATAAATAAAAAGATAAAACTAAAGATTTTTACTAACTAATATGAAGGGATGTAAGTGAAAGAATAATTAATTAATTTTTTAGTTTTATTTTCATAAGAAAATATTAAACAAATAATATAATCTATATATATATATTTAAAATAATAGTTGATTTTTTTTTTTGAAATAAATTTTAACACTTAATAATAAAATACTCAAAAGAAAACTTTAGAGAAATATTATATATAAAGGAGGGCAAAAAAAATACCTTTCAAGTTGGTGTAAGTTGGCTATAGTTCTACTCTTACTATGATAAAAAGTTAGTTAATAATTGGTTTAAAATTTGATTGAGGAAAATATAAATTGAAGTAAAAATGTATTTTATTCTTAATAAAATTTAAAATAGTAGAATTTTGGTGATGTCACATCTACTATTGCCTTCGGTAGTTGCGGCTAGGGCATGTCGTGGCATCTTTGGGTGACAATCTCCTGTTCATATGCCCTTGCTTCACATGAAGAGTATGGAAAACTTCAGGTGATCTTCATTTGTGGTTGGGGAGGATGTTATGGTGTGTTGTGGGTAGAATGGAGGCCT
>VDFB02331681.1:0-48363 GCA_007258455.2 Sequoia sempervirens | reverse complement strand
AAAAGTTATTCTTCTTCCTTGACCAAGATCTAATTATAGTCTGGAAAACCATCTAATAACAAGAATATTTTAGAACCTTATACAAGCTACAATATTTGTTCCATTGAGCGTAGTGAGTAATTATCTTTAAGAGACACCCTATTTAGGTCCCTAAAGTCAACACAATACGATTTCACCATTTTTCTTTCTCACAAGGACCAAATTGGACAACCGAGATGTGTGTTTGATTGGAAAAATGATATTACTTTAAATCATCTTATTTAGCTCATCCTTCATTAAATTTTCTAGTTTAGGATTCAAATGTCTTTGTCTTTGTCTTACTAGTTTTGCATTAGGTTGCAGCTTTATGGTATGTTGAGCTAAGTTAGGATTAAAACCCTTCAAATCACTATATTCCCAAGCAAACACATCCTCAAACTCTTGACAATGCAAAATAAAAACATCTTTTTCCTCTTTAGTGCATATCTTGCCAAGTTTCAAAAGCTTACCTTTAAATATTTTAATAGGTTCGTAATGTTCTTCTTTGACTTGCATGTTGGTTTTATCCTTACATGATCATCTGAGTTAAAGATTGATTCAAGAGTCACCAAGCCCATTGATAACCTATTTGAATTTAATTGAAGAATTTGATCTCCATATTATTTCTTCAACTTTAGTTGATTTGAAGTTGGGAACTTATCCTCTTTGAAATAAAAAAACTTGCAATATACTCATCACTGTCAAAAACTTACCAATGTATGTTATTATCAAGAATTGAAGGTCTTACAACTACCTTAACATAGTGTTGTACCTGAACATTCTTTAACTCTATTTGAATGTCAAACCTAGCTCTCATTGGAACCCAACTTATTAGCTTGTTTATTCTAATTTCTTGGAATAGACAACAGGTTAAAGGCATCAAACTCTTCAATAATTTCACAAACTCTATGTTTATACATTTTCAACAATTCATTTTTGGTGATATTAATGTTTCTCACTTGATTCACCACAACCTCATTGTCTCCAAAAACATGCAAGCACTTGATATTCTTCTTTCTTTCCCACTCCAACCCATGAATTAGAGATTCATACTCTTTTGTATTATTAGTAGAACTGAAAGAAAAATGAAAAGCAGAGTAGTACTTCTCACCTTGAAGAGAAACCAACATTGCACCTCCAACAACACTAGCTTTACTCCTTGAACCATCAAAGTAAAGTTGCCAAAGCATATTAAACTGATGTGCTAACTATTATTTGTCATCTTTTATCAGGTTTGGGACAACAACCCCTTGCTCATGAAACATGTAAATACCTTGTCCAACCTACTCTATATGTTTATAAGGATCATCTTCATGGTTTTTAATTTCCAACTCATCTAAAATCAAATCAAGAATATCCTTAATAGGAGTGTTAAGCTCTACAATGGGTTGTTCTTCATGATCATGGAAGGATAAATTTGCATTTACAACAAAAGGGAGATATGGATCTATATGGTCTTTGTCTTTTATGGTAACTTTAGTGCCATATCTTGTTCTAAAGAACAAGTGTGACCAATCAGATGAAAAAAATCCCCCAAATTAAGTGATACAAAGGGAGTAAGCTAAACACTAAAAAGACGAGTCCTGAAAACAAGGTCTAGTAAGGTACTCAAGTACAACAATGATTTATCACAAATGGAGAAACGGGGGAAAACTTAATGGGATAAAAAATCCTCTCCAAAAAAGAGAAAGAGAAGGATAAGATCTCTTGAAAAGATGTTCCTTGAAGATAGGAATATGATGATGAAGAAATCTTGAAGCATGTGAAAGTTGTAAACTCTGTCAAAGATGAACTAGTGTTTGCTGGAATAAACGAACCTCCAAGAAATGTAGATCAAGATAAGAGATACAAAACACTGCATGAGTGAACATATGGAACACTACTCAACCATGGATACACAAATACTTGTGAAGTTGAAAATACATATAGTATTATGATTCTAGAGTATGATCAACAACGCATGAGTGACATGTAATGCACTACTAAAATGTGAATCATGTTGCTCTACATAAGTACTAGAATCTCACAAAATGATCCACTAAAATAATCCCCCATACGAGAGATAAAGATAGAAGGTCCCTTCACTGCTCCATTGAAAGAAGAATTGGCATAACATTGTTATAATCCATTATTAATGCTAACAAAAAGAGGTATAAAAAGATCAACTAAAATTGGGCACAAAAGTGTGCACAAGAATTTAGACCCAAAATTAAGTCCAAAAGATGTAGAAGAAATTAAAGAAAGGTGTGCATAAAGGCACACAAGCATGAGACGAGAATCATGAGGATCCATTGTTGTGATGGAAAATCAAGGAAACACACGCATGAGACGAGAATCATGAGGATCCATTATTGTGATGACAAATCAAGGCAATACACAACCCCCCATTACACTTTATAATTCAGTGTAAGTACGGAATTCCCTACCCAAGGAACACAAATTCAGTTGTTGTGGCACTTTATATGAATACATTTACAAACTTGTTGTTTTGAGTTCTTACAAGTTTATGCCATGAAGTTGACAATGAAGACATATATCAAGTATTCCTTTCAAACCTCAAGAAAATGACAAAAATATAAAATGAAAACCCTCCTTACAACACTTTTTCAACTATGGAAAAATTCTCATCACTTACAAAATTCAAATTTTATGAAACCAAATGGTCAATTAACCGCTAATGGTCAAACTGACAAAAAATGTAATAGTTTTCTTAAAGTTGATAGTTACAATAAAAGTAACAATAAATGTCAATAACTTAAAAAGTATAATTATTGCCTATGTTGACCTGTTTGCAAATGAAGGTAATTTCAAGAATGAGCCGCCCAAGGTGGAGGCTGTTAGAGAGTCATGGATGAGTAGAGAGGCCATGATTTGGATTTTTTGCCACATAGGCAAAGCACATGAAGCAATTATTTTGCTGATTTGGTCAAAATTTTGTATCCTCTTCCCAATCTGTTGCAACGTAGGTGGTCAATCATCAATCAACCCCGCTTAAGATGAGGCTACCAGTGGTGTGCAGGTTGAGCAAGGGAGTTCAACGGAGTTATTGCGTGGAGAACGAAGCTTCCTCTATATCCACACAAATCTAATATTTCTGTGCCTTCCACCACAAAGATCTTTGCGCCAAAAATCTTCAAGTCGCGCTGCCATAGCAAACTCCTTGGCTACATTGATTTAATACCAGCGCAGGTGTGATATATACAACTACAATTGAGGCACGTTTATGGAGGAATCTGCAGATGGCTACAGAGGAATAGAGGTCGATCTGCAATTGGCGCATCTATATTGCGACCAGGTCGAATGAAACGCCTTTACTGTCACTGCAATGAAACAATCTTCCTATGTAGAGAACTGCAAATTGAACACAAACCGGGTACAAGACAGGTTGTTGAATTCCTAAAAAGAGGTTGATAGGCCAAAACAAATTGCTTGCAAAACAGAGTTGAAACAAACACTAACACAATTCTGGTGTTCCAGCAGGAGCTGCACAATAGTCATGGCAAGAGGGCTGGGGAGGAATGTCCAGATGCTTCTCAGTCTAAGAAGAAGGGAAAAAAAGTTGATTGTTCAACTATGTCCAATATCCAAGAGTGTCAGCCCATGCAAAAAAAACCGTCGTCTTTTGAAAAAAACCTATATTTTTTGGTAAACAAATGACAGGCCATTCATGGTCTCAAGCTACTCGGCTACTAGTAGTTGGTCTGGTTCTTGGTTGGTCTTTTCCTATGTTTTGTTTCTCTACATTTGCTAGTCTCTATTTAGTTACTTCTCTTTTTCTTTTTGGGTGTTCATGTTCCTTGAGCTCCCCTATTCGATCTTCATGACCATTTTGTAAGGGTCCGAGCTATTCCTGACTTTAATCTAATCAAAATAATAGAAATAAATTTACAAACAAGAAATAACTTACAAACCTCTGTAGAATTTTCTCAAAATACTTGCAAATACAAAGAGAAAGAAAATATGTTTGGGGTTGTTTAGGGATTTTCCTTAGTCAAATATTTTCTTTATTATTTCTAACTTCACAGTAGAAAACAAAGAGAAAGAGATAGATAAATAGAGTGTTCTTATTCTAAGTGGATTTAAAAAGAGAAAGAGATAGATAAATAGAGTGTTCTTATTCTAAGTGGATTTAAAAAGAACAATAACAAAAATGAAATATTTGATAGGATGTAATAATCCCAAGGTTCTCGAGGGCACAAAGAAATAAATGCTTATAATAACGACAATAAACAAGAAAAATACTACTTGAGAAGGCTTGAGGAAGCCAAAGAGAGCACAAGAGCTAAAAATATTTTTGTAAGAGAGTTTGAGAGTGCCTTGTGAGGTGGAGACCAACAAATCCAAGAATGAGAAAATATAGATTCAAAGAGAGATAATGGAGGGATAGGAAGAGGTTGACAAGCCATTTAGATTTATTCCAAGATATTTCCACTAATATGAGAAGGTGACAAGTGAAAAAAAATTCAAATATAACTACCAAACAAAATCTATCATAGGATGCTAGCACACAATGTGCTATTGCCTAGACAATTATGCTAAGATATTATGTGTGATTAGAAAAACATAAACATAACACAAAGGTGTTAGAAAAAAGTGATCATGAAAAATAAAAAATAAGCACCTTTAGAAGGAGAAAGGTTGATGAAAGGGCTAAAATGATCTTACACAAATACTAAAGGAATAAACATCAAAATGGACACAAAAAATAAGTGAAGTTAGAGGATATGCAATTTTAGACATTAGATATTAGTAAATAACCACAAGCTTAAACCTAAATTGATACAAAAACAATTAAGTGATTATTAGCAATATTTTATAGGTGATAGATGGTAGGAACTAACTACCATATCTATAATTAATTAACCTCCACTAGTATCACAAAGGTGAAGAGGTCCAATAACTATTCTTGATGTTATATAAGAAAGGTTTAGCCCTTTGTTACCAATACTATGTAGCTAACACATCTAGGAGCTAACCATCATATTGTAGAGAGTAAATGAACATTGTTAATGTGTGGAAAACACTCAGGTTTCATTTTAACAATTTATATTGCAAAGTGCATCATAATATACTTTTCCGCATAACAACATGCATTGTAATATTCGTATATTCAAACATACAATGATATAGATTTGTAAAGATCGGAAAAGAAACAAAACAAACCAAATTAAAGGTTGTGAAAGGAAACATGCCAAAAGACATGAAACAATGAAAAAGGGACAATACAATGTATGTGTTATTTTTCAAATTTCTCATTTAGTATCATAGTTAGGAAAATTATTCTAGATGTTTAAATTTTTATAACTATTCCTACATTTATAGGAAACTTACTTTTTATGAATAATATTTCACCAAAGCATGAAATCCTATATTAATTTTGATACTATTACCCATCTTATTAATAAGATATTAGCAAGCATGTCTTGTAAATGCTATGAATTGCTCTACATTAAAAAAATCCAATATGGAAAAGTTATCAGATCTGAAGTTAGTGACTAATTTTTTGATAAAAATATACATATATCTTAAGAGGAATTTAAAGACAAAAACTGAAAAAACGCAATCATTTTTCTTTCTGAGATTGAAAGCTGGCCCAAATGTCAGGGAAAATTTATTTTCGGCATGCTGCCAGTGGATAGCCACTGAGTTCCCAATCCTAGTGGTTGTGATGATTTCTTCAGTTAATTTGTGAGTAATAATATTCTAGATATTTAAGGATTCAAGTGATTTTGTAAATTTTTTTCAATGGTTAATAAAGTGAATTTCACATGTGTTTTTCTTTTTCGTTTCAGTCGTTTGCGGTAAAATTCTTGGTAAGTTCTGCAATTAAGTAGTTCCTAAGATGCTTAGGGCATAGGATTTTATAATTTGTTGAGTTGATGATTGTAAAAGATTTGGTGCATCACCATTTTTATGTTTTATTTTCATTTCTTTCTACCTTTTCCCCCCAACACAAAGAAGAGTTGACTTTCTATAAAAAATCTCAGAGGTTATTCAGCGAGACACAAATTGGTCCCCCCTGAGCTGAATTTCCCATAAGTCTATCGAAGAGGCACAAGCTTTGATGATCAACATTATCTTACCACAAGATATTCCTTGGCATCCTCCGCATGCCCATCCATCCATCATCTTGATCTAAGCATCCATTCATGGAGATCCAACCATTGCTAGAAACTGGGGGTAGGTACTTGCATCCTATTTCTGAAAAATTATTGATGATCTATGTCCATTATCTCACAACATGATATCATCATCGTGATCTAGGTATCATCTTGCATCAAAATATCCCAAAACATCCAAATTATCATAAAAAATTCCAAAAATCCAAAAAAATCAAAAAATCATAAAAAAATCCCAAAACATCCAAAATATCTTGAAAACTCCTAAAAAGGTCAAAGTGTCAAAATATTAAAAACACTTATCCAAGTTAAATAAATTGAGCTACATTATTTTTGCACACACGTAGGTAAGGCCATCATCGATGAGCCCCTAAGGCATAGGTCAATCCCTTAGGTCTTGTTCTCTTGATTTGGCTTGTTCTCAAAATACCAAAAATATTCAAATATCTTCTTAAATTACTTAAACATTCAAAATTTAAAAAACCCTAAAGATCCTCAAAACATTTGCACAAATTCAAAAACCCTAAAAATCCTAAAAACATTTTTAAAATCATCAAAAACATTCAAATATTCAAAAAATATCAAAATCACTCGTCTCATCTCACTTTCACCCATAATAAACTTTCAGCCATAATAAATCGATCATCACCTTTCCACCCTTTGATGAAGCAGGCATAACCTAGTGTAACACTTATTAAAAAGGAAAAACTTTAATGAAACAAGTTCTAAAGTTAAGTTCAATCCTCAAGCACATTAATTACATTTATATCAATGGCCTAATCAAACCTTTAAAAAAAATCAGCATCCAATGAATGTCCTAGGTTGTATCTTTTGTACAATGGGTATCATTTCAAATATCATCTAAAAAAAAAAACTCTCTTTGGTAATAGATATGAAAAAAGTTGGCTTGTTTTTTTCACATTTGTAAGAACTTATAAAAAACAACAATAGGATCAAGAGACCAAAGATAACACAAAAGAGAGAGAGAAGATGAGAGAATATGATGATTGTATTTTCAATATACACGAAGATGTTCAATTACAAGCATGTACAAGACTTGCTTATAAAGGCAAGCTAGGACACAATGAAGGGCCATGAATGAGACAAGTGTATCAATCATGTGCAGGGTAGGTAGAAAGAAATAATAGATAATTCCATGAAAGGTGGATCACCCACCTAAAGTGGAATTATCATGCCACAAAAAGTGGAGTTATAAAAAGGCGATAACTAGATCACACCACAAAGAGTTGGATTTCTCCTACACACACTTCCCTAAGCGTCCTAATCACATCTCTCAATGTATGCACAAAACCTAGATGCAAGATGCAAATAACTAGGTGTCATTAAAAGTGCAAACTACTAAATCGACATGCATTTCCTAAGTAAGCTTAAGTAAAGTGTAATAAGTAAAATACTTATTTACATCAACATACCCTTTTAAGTGCAACTAGGGGAATGAAGACTCAAGATAACCATGCAAGATAAGATGCAAGATGGGTCCCAAAAAATGGGCCATGTTAGGTACCCATGTACAAATGCAATGCAATCTCTCACAAGTGAGGAAAGGGAGAAAACCTCATGGGAAAAACTCCCTCTCAAAAGAGAGGAAAACAAATAAATGTACAAATGGAGAATGAAAACACCACAAGATGAGGAAAAAGTCCCCCCCATGAAAGAGAATTAAGAAGTCAAGTGACTCACCTTGACACATCCCTCACCCCCAAGAGAGCTCACAATTGATGGTACTTACTCTCAGTAAATGGTTTGGTGAATATGTTGGCAACCTGCTCTGCTGTTAGACAATAACACAAGTTAGTGACCTAATCTTGAATCGACTCCCTCATGAAGTGCATATGAATCTCAATGTGCTTAGTCCTTTGATGCTGAACTAGATTCCTAGAGATAGCAATAACACTTTGATTGTCACACCAAATGACTATCAGACGTGGAATGGATTAACCGAACTTAGAAAGAATGTGTTGAAGCCAAATGGCCTCAGTGGCAGTAGTAACAACCCCTCTCTACTCAGCCCCTGTCGATGAAAGAGCAATGGTAGGCTGCTTCTTGCTTTGCCATGAAATAAGTCCTAACCCAAGATGGAAGCTATAGCTGGAGGTGGAATTGTGATCGTCAAAATCACTAGCCCAATCTAAGTCAGTGTATCCTACTAAGTCAAGTTGTGCACCTACTACATAATGAATCCCATGCTGATGAGTACCCTAGATGTAGTGCAAGATGTGTTTGGCAACTTTCCAATGAAGCTCATGTAGTTCCTACATAAAGAGAGAGACCATACCAACTGCATAATAGATGTCAAGGAATGTATGAGTCAAATAGATGAGACTTCCAACAAGCTGACAATACAAAGTGGCATCAATAAGTGGAGTGGAGAACTTAGCCTCAAGCTTGAGTCTTGAAAGAAAGGGAGTCTTAGCAGGCTTACAATTAGTCATGCAAAACTGTGAAAGAAGATCAAGACCATACTTGGGTTGTGACAATGTAATCCCAAAAGAAGACTGTTGAATCTCAATGCCAAGAAAGTAGTGAAGAAGGCCAAAGTTGGTCATGGAAAATCTATCCTGCAAAGTAGTTTTAACATTGCCAATGATGGATGAGATGCTCCCTGTAATGATCAAGTCATCCACATAAGTGTCAAATGTTCATCATCCTACCTCAAGATGTAGACATTCTGTTTTGAATGAAACCTAGTGAATCCTGTGGAGAGAAGGAAGGAATCCATATTGGCATACCAAGCTCGAGGGGCCTACTTAACGCCATAGAGGGACTTCCTCAACCTTCAAACCAATGAATTATTCTGGATGAAACCCTGTGGTTTCTCTATATAGATCTCCTCATCAAGATCCCCATGTAGAAAAGCACTCTTAACATCCATCTGATGTACTGGCCAACCATGTGAAGTGGCAATGGCAAGTGTCAAGTGAATAGAAGTCATCTTTGCAACAGGTGCAAAGGTCTTAGTGTAGTCAACTCTTGCAACCTATGAGAAACCATTTGCAAAAAGTCATGCCTTATGCTTATCAACATTCCCATCCACTCTATATTTGGTCTGATAGATCCACTTGCATCAAACCATCTTTCTCCCCTTAGGAAGAGGTACTAACTCCCAAGTTTTGTTCCTCATCAAGGAACTGTACTCTTCCTCCATAGCTACATCCCATTCAGGAACCCCAGAGGTTTCCTTAAAGGATTGTGGATCTAAAGTTGACACTATGAGAGAACATGGAAGAGGCTCATTCTCATGATGTGACCTAGTCCTTCGAGTATCTAAAGGATCCTCAACAAGTGGACCTACTGCTTCAAGAGTTTGACAAGCCCAACGAGGTCTAGTAGGGGTAGAAGGGTGAGACTCCTCAACTGGAAGTGGACCCTACAGAAGTGTAACCTTGTGAGTTGGTGAGGAAGGAGAGCCATCATCATCGAAATCACTATCATCATTGTCAACTATGGAGGAAGGAGAAGGAGTAGAAGAGTCAAAGCTAGGTGAGCTTTCCTCAACATGTACACTCCTCTCAAAGAAAATATCATGAGTCTCAGGATCCATCAGTCTATATGCCTTAACACCATCTGCATACCCCAAAAAGATTCAAGTCCTACTTTGTGGCTCTAGTTCCTTATGTTTCTGTGGAGGAATACAAGCCCATGCTGGATTCCCAAACACTTTGAAGTGTTTCACAACAAGTTTCCTAGCAAACCAGGCTTCAAATGGAGTGATACCCTTCAAAGCTTTATGAGGAACCCGATTTTGGATGTAGGTGGCACAACTAATTGTTTCTGCCCGAAAAGCTAGACCAAGAGATTTGGCATGTATCATGCATCTTTCCATTTCCTTGAGGGTTCTATTTTTCCTTTCTACACCATTCTACTGGGGTGTGTAGGCAATGGAATGTTGTAAGTCAATTCCCTCAAGTGTGTAAAATTCCTCAAATCTATTGTTCACATACTCTTTGCCATTGTCTGTATGAAGGATCTTGACTTGCTTCCCAGATTGCTTCTTAGCACGTGCTTTGTGATGAGCCTTAAATATGCTCATAGTTTTAACTTTTGACACTCTTACTTTTGTTATTAATAGTTGTTTAAATCTGTTGATTAAAGAATTTTTGAGTGGTATCCTGTAGCAATGAATTCCATATTCATGTAGCTTGACAACTTCATTAATTACCTTTTTGACCTCCTGCATGGCTGATGTATGCTTATGATTTTGGATAATGGAATAGGATTAACATGTGATTAATGAATGGATGTCGTGTCACTTGTGTCTATGCTTTCCTTTGCCTCTGTCATTTATTGCAGGTTATTGGAGGGAGCAGAAGCTGATCAAGCACAAAGAATCTCGGCTCCGTTGAAGAAGTTGTTCCAGTAATAACTCTTTGACCGAATCTTTGGGAAGGAGCTTTAACGATCCTTTGATCTAGGGAGTGTGTAATGCTATATTTTCTCTGGGTCTCGTTGAGCAGATAGACTTTCATTTATGAATATCTGTTCCGCGGATTCAGAATGTATTTATGATCACGACTTCCTCTGTTAGTTAGTTTGTTGTCTTTTTCATTTAAATAACAGTTCCTCCTGTGTGAGTGAACGAGGATGAAACAGTATGAGTTAAAATTAAGTTGAATAAGCAATAGAGTTCTGTGTTAAAGTTTTATTTTCAAACAGAGTAATCGATGTATCCTAGTTCTGAATATGAATAAAATTTGATGAAGCTTTGAGTCAACTTCTTGTGTAATCTCGTTGATGTTTAAGAACAATTTTAGTAAGTATTATGTAGCAAGTTGTTGTAGTTAACTGTTCATTTCATGTTGATTACTAGTTAGAATCTATTTCTGTAGATTTCAACACAAAATCAGCCTTGTATTGTTCCTGCAGCATCGGGAATCCATCCCTGTGTCTATTCTTGCAGCAAAGGCCAGTTCACAGTTTGTCCTTTAATAATAGCTGTTATGATTTCTGTTTTAGTTGAGTTGTATTTGAGTTAGAAAGCTTTGTGTTACACCTCTTTTAAGTATTTGTTTTCTATAGATGGTGACTGGAAACTAGTTCTTAGTGCACATACCGTGCTGCTTCGTTTCAAGCATACGTCCCCTGGTTTGATAAAGTAAATGAACGACCATGAGAAGATGTTAGTCGCCTGTTGGAATGTCCAATTCCTAGGTTTAGTTCTGTTATGACTTTTATATCCTTTTGTGGGTGTGACCACTTTGAAGTTGAGAAACTTGTCAAATAATTCACTTTTGTGACAAAGTAAGTAGACCCAAGTGTATCGTGAAAAATCATCAATGAAATTGAGGACATACCAAGCTTTTCCGAAGGATGGCACTGGAAATGGGCCCACTACATCACTGTTAAAAAGTTGAAGAAGATCCAAGGCTCTCCAAGAGTTCCCTTTATCAAACTTCTCTTCGAGATGCTTTCCCATGATGGAACATCTTAAACATACACCCTAAGAAAAATTGAGTTGAGGAAGCCCTTTGACCATGTCCTTGGTGTGAAGTTGTTGTAGATAATAGTAGTTGAGATGACCAAACTGCTCATGCCATATCTTACTATGTGAGTTTGAATGAGTAATGAATGTTGCAGAAGGAGTATGAGGTACCCAATGGGAGAATGAATAAAGCCTTGCATTATGATTAGCTCGAACCTTTGCAACCAAAGCATCATTTGCAAGTTCCTTTACCACAATTGTGTCGGGAGTGAATTCAACTTTCTTACCATCTCCATGATGTGTGATTTGGTAGATGGAAAGAAGATTGGTGCTCAAGTTTGGAACATAGAGCACATCCTCAAATGTCCCATCACCCATCTCAAATGCACCTTTCCCTTCAACTTACACTTGTGTATTATCACCAATGAAGATGCGAGGCACTGAAGAGGACTCCAAGGAGGAAAATTTCCCCTTTGAAGAACACATATGTTGAGTAGCCCCTAAATCAAGAATTCACTATTGTGATGAACTTGTTGTTGCCATGAAAGCTTGCCCTTTTTCCCTTAGACAAAGATGAAGTAGAAGTGGAAGGAGATGAGTCCCTTATAGGAATTAGGAAAATTGTTGTTCTTCTTGATGATGTTGGTCAACTCATCAATTTGCTTGGCATGACAATGATGCTTCTCATGTCCAATCTTTTTACAATATGCACAAGTTGGTTTCTCCTTCTTGCTTGTGTTGTTCTTCTTTGAAGAAGATGATGATGATCCTTGTTGTGGAGGAGTGGATTGTTTTCTCTCTCCTTGTGTTTTTGCTAAAGATTGATTTTGGCCTTTCCCTTTGCCTTGCTTGTTGTTTCCATGATTGACCACCAATTCTTTTGAAGTTGAAGACTTGAGAATGCCCATTTTCATCAACTTATTTTTCTCAAGAATCAAAAGATCTGTGAGAGCCTCAAAAGATGGTGATGTGAAGTTTCTAATTGTCAATTGTTGAGTCTGAAAACTTGAAACAAAGGCTACATACTCGGCTAGAAGCTTGTCCAACAAGTTGAAGACCAATTGATCATCCTCTTTCTCAATACCACAATCCTTTAGTTGTGCTCTTAGCTGAAACTTAGTGACATAATCCTAAATTATGTCAAAATTCTTGGGATCAAGGCTTAGGAGATCATTTTCAAGCTTGTATCCCTTAACCTTATCAACCTTTCCATACAAAGTACCAAGCTTATCCCAAGATTCCTTGGCTATAGTACATTTATCAACATGGAAAATGAGATCTACAATGAACTTTCTAAGTGTACCCAATGCCATAGAAGTTTTAGTGAGCCAATCCATATATGTAGTTGGATTTGCCTTAGGATCCAAAGGTGTAGTTATGGTTCCATCAATATAGTAAATTAAACCTTTTTCCATTAGTTTACTCCATGCATGTAATTTCCATGTAGCATAATTATGTGCAATTAAGAGTGGAACTTTAGATGAACCCATGATGGAATGAAAGAGAAAAAGAGAGAAAATAGGCAAAATCACACAAGAGACACCCCCAAATTCACTCAATCAAAGTACCCCACCCCCCGCGACGCACCCCCCAAAGAGATGATTTTGGCACTTTATAATTTAGTGTGTGTACAACAGGCCACTTGCAACTTGGATAACTGGACTTATAATTTCTAATTTACAACTTTCCAAAAAAAGGCTGAGAACAAACTAGAACAATGAAGCAAAGACCTAAATTCAGATCTATGCAATACAAGTGTTAAATAGGCCAAAAAAGACCATATGCTAAAAGTACAAAATCCACTCAAGATCACTTCAAAATGATTGTAGATTCAAGAAGTAAATGAAAAATCATGCACTTTAAAAAAAAACACCTAAAAAGGAGTTTGTATGTGCCTGAACAAAGCCACAAAAGTTGCAGAAATGAGGATTGGACAGGTACAGTGTTGAAAAACTAAAAATTCTAGAAAATTTGTCCACCAAAATTAGAAATAGACCACATGGCTGCAAAGGACACAAAAAATAGCCCAAATAAAAAAAAATGCTTAGAAAAAGGAGTTAAAACAAGCAATATATGGCCTTCCAAAGTCAGATTGCAAAATCAAAAACTCCATTGGTGAGGGGGAATTTTTTTTAGGATGCTGACGTCATCACTGACGTGGTGATGACATCAACAGTTTACGTGATTAAATTTCACGGCTTCTTGCTCATCATGCCACAATCTTTCCCCTCAGCTAGAATATTCTAATGCTGATGGAATATTCTCGTAGGTCGGTCGATTTAACAAAATCTTTGACGAAATCTTCTGATGACTAGTCACTGGATTTATCAATGTAACCGTCAATTTTGCAAACTGACCGGCTAAGATTTTTACTGCCTAAAATTTTGGAGTCGCCTAGAATTTACAAATGGGACGCCGGTTTTCTTTTTAACAGTTCACAAGTGTATCTGAGTGTGGGGTCGTGGTTGGTGGAGGAGCTGCTATGTGGCCCCCTTAAGAGCGCCTGTAGGTACAATGTCTACTGCGTGGTAGAGGTGGACCTCGATAGTACTTGGTGCGTACAAGGTACTCTGTGTACCCTGTCCATAGATTTTTTTGTTTTTATTTTTATTTTTTTATGTTTTATAAAAAAAGTTTTACATATACAATAAATCTGCAAATATTGATTTTTCGAAAAAAAATTCGTAGAATAAAGGAATTTTTTTGATTTATACAAAATAAAAAATACAAATTCTTCAATGGGGTTTTAATTTTTCTAAAAATTTCAAAAAATTCTAATTTTTTTTTTTGAGAAAATATTAAGAAACTTTCTGAGAAATGATTTTTTTAGAAACTATAGAAAATTTAGAAAATTGAAAAAAAACCCAAATAGGTGATTTTTTCAATCTAGGGCTCCTGATGTCGAATTTCGACAAAACAAAAGGCTACATTGACTGGAAAAGACCTTCTAAATCTAAATTTGAGCTCACATCTAGTCTAGGATGCACCAAAATATTGTTGCTCCTTAGATTTTCCTCTTGAACACCTTCACACGAACTAAGATCTCCCAACAATGGCTATGCAAAGAACCTCCAACCACTCTGATACCATGCAAGAACTTATAAAAAGCAACAATAGGATGAAGAGACGAAAGATAACAAAAGAGAGAGAGAGAAGATGAGAGAATATGATGATTGTATTCTCAATATGCATGAAGATGTTCAATTACAAGCATGTACAAGACTTTCTTATAAAGGCAAGCTAGGACACAATGAAGGGCCATAAATGAGACAAGTGTATCAATCATGTGTAGGGTAGGTAGAAAGAAATAATAGATAATTCCATGAAAGGTGGATCACCCACCTAAAGTGGAATTATCATGCCACGAAAAGTATAGATAAAAATGTGATAACTAGATCACACCACAAAGAGTGGGATTTCTCCTACACACACTTCCCTAAGTGTCTTAATCAAATCTCTCAATGTATACACAAACCTAGATTCAAGATACAAATAACTAGGTGTCACAAGTGCAAACTACAATGATATGCATTCCCTAAGTAAGCTTAAGTAAAGTTTAATAAGTAAAATACTTATTTACACCAACAACATGTTGATCTTTTCTTTAATTTATCTTATTGGTCCATCCCAATGATATCTCAATGATATCTACAAAATGATTTAGAGATGGGGCATCGATCATTGGTTTTGTTTGTTGTTCTTATTGGATATTCTTGTGATATGACCTCAATGAATACTTCTCTTGCATGTTCCAGGATAGTCTCAAGTAAAATAAATGGCTAAGACATATTAGGTTTTCATACCTTTTATGTATTAGTCTCCTTACTTTGATGGCTTGTTCTTTCACATGATCAAACAAGGTTTATGTATGCCAGGTATGAAAAAGGATATTCCTATTTGTTGGAAATGTCAAAGTCCATCGCATTAGACACGTCACCCTGATTCTTCATACCTTGGTGAAATAGGTCTATTTTCTATATCAAAAATAAGGAATGCTATGATGAAATTAAGCCTAATTCGAGAAGCAAAAGCAATATCATCTATCTTATCTCATCACATATCCAATAAAATCTCAAAATACTTATAGATTTGTTGGAATCATGAATGAATCTCAATAATGAATACTAATATCCACCTAATTCTTCTACCTCTTTTCATCTTATTCTTATATTCATACTAACATTTCTATCAAAAATAAAATAAAATGTATGCTATACATCAAAATATACATGAAGTTATCTATATCCAATGAATGTATATCCATTATAAACATTTGTCTACATCAATACCTAAGCTTCCAAAGACTTATTTCTTGGCCTATTCTCAATAGAACTACTAGATCATGATCATATCATGAGCTCAACACAAAAGTTAGTATTTCCGCTCAATCTCTCAAGGGGGTAGCATACCAACATTCCTTCATCTACTGGGTTATAGTGGGGCATCTCAAAATCAAGATTTTTTAAATTTTTTTATCTGAGTAGCATCAGTTTTTTGAAGCAACACAAGTACCTCACTTCAAAGAGGAGAAAAATGTAGACACCTAAAAATGTCTTGACTGCATCACACACCATGATTTCAACTACTAACACAATTTCTCGTCTAATTCACCTGATTCTTCAATTTAATTAAATAATTTCAATTGTTTAATTAAATTCACCATTTTCTCATATTGATCAAATAATCATTATTTATTTATTTATTCATCATACTTCACACTAATGTTCTTCTCATTTGATTAAATAATGCAAATTATTTAATTAAATTTCATAAATCCGACTTTGGTTAAATAAGTCCTAATTGTTTAATTATATTGTCTTAATCCCTCACATTGCATGATTAAATAATTTCATATTATTTAATTGAATAATTTTCTCCACTCCTTAGAGAATATTCCCATGAAATATTCCTCCAGTTCAACTTTAAATATATCCCTCCAAATAGAAATATTTCCAATATTCCTCATAAAATCATGGGATTTGTTATTGTCTCAAGCAATTTGAACCTTTGATTAAAATCCTTGTTCCATGTCATTAAGTAATCTCATCCTTTGATTTGATCTTTGATCGATTCAATCTCCTCTCTGTCATATCCCCTTGATACTTTGTTAATCATTTTTCATGACCCCTAGCCCTGATGTAATTTGGACTTGGGGAGAAACTTTAGATTTTAATATGTGGACATATATAGGCGCGTGTGTGTGTTAAATATGAGCCTTGATATTATTATTATGGAATGTGATCTTTGATCTTAATATGTTATTTAATGCATTAAATGTTTGGATTAACACAAACTAATGATTTGGATGTTGGCTTGTATGAGGTTTGTCATTGGATGAAGGTATCGTGGTGCAAGTGAGGTAGATTTTGTGGTTCTGTTGGTTGAGAGAAAGGTAATTGGTATGCCATTCTAGTGTTGACCATGTTTGTAGTTCCGTCAACCTAAGGTTCATAAAACCTAGTTATTTTGGTTAAGTCGCAATGCTTAAATTTATAAATTTATTTTTTTTATATTCAAGGGGTAAACGCTTTTGACCGGAGCTATGAACCGGATTACAACCATTCAATAATACCACCCCAATGGGGTTTGAACCTTGGTGGCACAAACAACGCCACCTTTAAACCATCACACCATGCCAATATCGGCTAAATTTATAAATTTATTAAGGTTTGTGAAGGAGTAAAAAATTAAAAAATAAATCAATAAACGAAGTTAAAATAGGTAAATAATAAATAATGAGCTATAAGTGAAAATTTAAGAAATATTAAATAAAAATAATTTAAAGCTATGCATAATTAAATACTCATCATTTATATTAAACAAAGAAGTTGTTGGGCATTGAAATAGACTAGGCCGTGAAACTCATCGAACACTAGCACCAAGGAGAAAAAATAATAGCAATAAGAATTGTCATACCATGTAGACATTTGTAGAAGATGTTTATACCAAGTTTGCCATCGAACCAAAATAGGGAAGGAAGACTCTAAATGCATTAATGGGAGAAGGATGAGCACTAGAGGGACAACCGAGGAAGAAATATAGACCAAGGAGGAAGAAGCTAGAGGATAACATAAGCATTAAGAGGCCTGGTGACCCCTACAACCGCCGCCAATGGTAGGAAGGTTCTTTGAACAACATACCATGGATAGAGCCATCTCTCTTTCCTTAAATTGACTTGTAGAGGTGTCATTTAGTGTGGAGAAATTTTCTAAAATAGAAGCAAAGGTGTGGACAAAATTCCATGAGTTGTTTGAAGTGCAAGCTTCAACTAAGGCATCCTCCATTATCTCTAGAGTCACCATTACACAAGCAATCTAGGTTCTTAATTTTTGGTTTAGTTAAAATATAGATTTTACAATGCCATTTTCAGAGATAAACTTAGATATAAGTGTTTAAAAATCTCTTTATTTGATTGCTACGTAATGAAAAGTACAGTTGTCCTCATGCTTGCTAAACCTAATTATTATGTTATCCTTTAAGCTTGGAAAAAATCTAAATAGTATTAGTGGTAATAAAATTTGAGTAGGGTTACAATGGATGCTTGCAATAGACAACAATCTCTACCTAAACATATTAGGAATCTGACCCAAGACATGGCTAGTTGTTGCAAATGCTCAACTAGTGAATCTAATTTGATAATTCCATTCAGTTAACAGTGCGACTTATTCTTTTCTTTAACTTTACTTTTCCATTCCAACATCTAGTTTCTTCATCTATTTTCCATTAAGGTCTTGCCATATGTATTTATCCCCATTAATCTATTGGAACTTTGGTGCAACTTTTGTTCTTGGGATGTTGAGGAGTCATGCAATTTATGATATTGAAAGACTAATCTATTTTACTTATCTGAAAACATAGATTATTAGAGGACATAATGATGTATATGGATTATGTTTTTCTTGTACAATATCTGATTTCCTTATTTCCATAAATTCCAAAAGGTGTTTATTGGGGGACTTCATTTTTATACATTAATGGACTAGTTCTTTTTATCTTTAATTAGATCTAGGATCAACAGATATATAAGAGCATGAAGTTTTTAGAGATGAATTCTAAAGAATTGTATAACACAACAGTTTATGTATTTTGGTCTTATTGGTCAAGTTGTGGGTGTTGTATGTTAGTACCTACTATTTTGATTAAGATAAAAGGAGTTAGGGATGGAGGAGATCATAGTGCATGCAATAGCTAGCAACAATCTTTTGTATCTTGGATAGGTGACTAAGGGGGGGGGGTAAATTAATATAGAGAAGATAGATTAATACTATAGAAACTTGGCTTACCCCATACTCAGCCTATTCTCTTGACTACTCAGGCCACACCATGCTAGCTGGTTGCAACCACAAAAAGAATAAAGTAAAATAAAAGAGGTGGTAGTGAATACTTGAATTTATACTAGCATAACCTATAACCTTGTCCATAAAAAAAGTAGTGAGAATAATGGTGCATTATAGATAGATTGTTTAAAAACCTACAATAAATCATTCCTTATTGTTGGTTACATAACCATACAAGTCTTGGAAACCTAGTATTGGTCATCATCTTGCATATTGCACTCATTAGGTGGAAGAAATTATGAAACATAGAAAAATATTGGGGAAATCAAAGAACAATAAGTTAGTGAATGAAAACGGTGATAAAGGGGCTACTCAAGATTCCATCTCAATGATTAACTACAAATCATTACCACCTATAATCTATTGTTGAGCTAAGCTTCCATTTTCCAAAGGAGTAAAGGAGGGATAGTTAGTAATGCTATGCTATTGCACTTTAGGCAGATGGAGAATTGGGAACTACATTATTTTAATATTTTCATCTAAGCACTTATAAGATTGCTAATCTAATCAATACTATTAAGCACTATTGGGTGTTAGGACATACATGCTTAAATTCATGGCTAAATTTTGTCAGGATTTTGTTGTTGCATGGTTAGCCATCATTAATCACAAAACTAAATTTATGTTATGGACTATAAAAATTAAAAAATTTAATATGTAAACATGTGGAAAATATCTATCATGATTTGAGGAAGTACACCTCTGTGAATCCATGTATAGAAGTATGTTGAAGGATTAAAGATAGAAAGAGTATCAAACCAAATTAACAAGGGACGTTTAGTTACCCCTGTCTCCACAACACTTTCTTAGGAGATAAAATTTTAATGCCATATATGGTTGTAACAAGATAGAAACCTACCAAACTTGATTTGAGAACCTACTCTAGTCTAGTGTTAAGCCCAAACTAAGGAATGGTACTAGCTCGAGATAGATAATATTCTAGGGGCAGTATTATGTCTGAGATGGATGATAGTCTAGGAGCAATACTACGCTCGAGTTAGAAAATAGATTAGGGGTCATACTATGCTTGAAATGGACAATAGTCTTGGGGTAGTACTAAGCTTGAGATGGATGGTGGTCTAGGGGTGATACTAGCTCGAGATGTAGAATAGTATAGGGGCTATACTATGCCCAAGATGGACAAGAGTCTAGAAGCAGTACTATGCCCAGGATGGTCATCAGTCTAGGAGCAAATCATGCCAATGTTGGATAACCTTTGGTGCTTAGCCATCTATTGGATAGTTGAAAGAGGGTTCTTAATAAGCTCTAGTAGATATGAAATAACTCATTGGGTAACCTTATATCCATTTTGGAAAGGTTTCTTGAGTCTACCAATACTAGATGTGCCTAAAAAATTGGTCATTAGGGAGATAATCTACATACTCCCTATGGGATTGAATGACACAATCTCTCTCTCACACACCACGAGCCACTCAATCCACTTGGAGGTGAATATAGGGTTCGAATCCACTTTCGTTGGGATCATTTTTCACCCTAGCATGAACCAAATCAAGCAAGGACATGGAGAAAACATGAATCACATTCATTAAGGTATGTGCAAATTTAGTTAGCAACAATATTTGTAGGTTAATGTAGTGAGATTATATTAGTAGGAAATGAAATTTACATGATTTTCTAAGTTATATGTTGATCTCACTTGCTATTTATTTTCTTATATGTTAGCTAACCTATTTATGAGATCTTTCTTGTAGTGGAAAAAAAAAATGTGGAAATTCTCTTCATTTTGTTGGGCTATTGTTACATTGGTATCAGAGCCTAGAACTTGACACTAGGACCTAGATGCTCTCTCTTTCATTGTACTAATATGATGGTTTAGTATTAATAGTCATGGGATGTGGGAAGAAAGAAAAAGGGAAGAAGAAGGCATTGAAAAAAAATTCCTAATGAAATAACCCAGGAGGATCCAAGACCACTACTATCACATGGCCAAAAACTGAAATTGAAACCATGTCTAATGCAAAGCCATTGGCAAAGACTATTAAGCAACTGAAAATATAGAAAGGAAAGCAAATGGACAAACTTGATGATAGTCATGAACCACCAAAGGGATTCCCACGAACAAACCCAAAAACCAAACCCTCGACTATTAGGGACTTCCCTGTTGATTAAGGATGCAATGATCCAATCCTCTCCAAGGAATCAATTGTAGAGTACAATTGTGTACATGTTAATATTTCTATAAATATGGGAACCTCAGATGAGGAAGAACTCAAAGAGGAGGAACCTACTTTGTAACTGAAATTACGTACAAGATGATGAACTCGTACTAAATAAACATCATATCACTTTTTTGTAAAAGTTTCTAACTATTAATGATATATATAGACTTATTTATGCTTAAAAATCAAGGTGTTATGGTGAATGAGAATGCAATATTTAATATTGTGAATCTTATGTTGCATATGAATTTCTCCTTGTTTCTAAATAGGATATAAGACAAGATTTAAAACAAAATAACAAAGACACTTAAATAACACTCTCATTTCCCTTGTAGAACCAATCTAGTTCAATGAGGAGAACATTAAGGAGGGGAACAAGCCCTAGCCTTGTTGAAATGTTTCGTGCAAGTAGGGGTGTGTCATCTCCACCTCCTACCATACCTGAAGAATTATAGGCTGAATCAAATGCACTTCATGCAAAAATAGCATCATAAGAGCAAAAAATTGAGGAACTAATGAGGAAAAAGGAGCAAGGCACTAATCACAACATTGGCATTGGAACTAAAGAGTCAAATAGGGAGCACAATGTGAATACAAGTCAGGAACATGAGAGAATCTCTAGAATTCCTACCTACAGTCACTCTCAATCAGAGTCACAACAAGGAGTGAGAAAAGACACACTGATTCGGGAATTGAAGAAAGTGCAATCCCCTAAGTTTGATGGGACTAGGGGTAGGGATGCTAGTGATGCATGACTCATAGGAATGAACAAGTATTTTGGGTTGATAGAATTAAGTTCCAACACTAAGGCTAGGATTACCATTTATAACCTAGAAGGAGAAGCCTCACTATGGTGGGATCATTTGGCAGAAATCAAAAAATATGATATTAGTTAGCTAACTTGGGAGAAGTTCAAGAAATTTCACAAGGAGTACCTGTTTGCCAATCATCAACACCAAAAGATGAAATAATTCCATTCACTGCACCAAGGGGGAATTTTGGTATCTGAGTACAAGTCCAAATTCATGAGCTTCCTCCATCATGTGCCTCATATGAAAGAAGAAGAGGATCAGGTGAACATGTTTACCTTGGGATTGAATAAGAATATTTTGTATGCAACCTAGCTCACTCGACCTAAAATCTTAAACTAGGCAGTGGAGGTAGATTTGGTCACTGAAGAAAAGCATAAGAGAAAATGGGAATGTAAACAAAAACCATATTCCTATAGCTACTCTGATAATAAACAAAGGGGTAATCAAGAAGCTAAATCTAAAGGAAAGGCTTCTTGACAGAATAAGAGGGGCCAAAATTATAGGGAGAACCGTGGGACGAAAGGTCAAAAAGATACAAGAGATAAAAGATAAAAATCATTTAGGAAAGAGGTACAAAGTGATTCCAAGAGAGGAAAGGAAGAATGAAAAGGACCAGTGAGTGGATTCTAGACATACAAAGGTGATCATTATATGAGTGAGTGTCCCAAGAATCTAGAAAAACCACCAAACCCACCACTAGAATTTATGAAAACGTGGATAATTGTCAAGTGGATCAATAAGCTCCACTAATAGAACTTCAAGGTACACTTCTCAGCCAACCCATTTCTATTCTAATAGATTTAGGAGCCACAAATAGTTTTACTTCCTCCCATGCTATTCTAAAATGTAAATTTGATCATAAGAGTCTTAGTAGAGAGGAGATGGAGGTTGAGTTTGGGTTGGGCAAGACACAAAAGATCAAATCTTGCTTATGATGAGTTGAAATTGACCTAGGGATTATAAGGACCAAGGTGGACCTATGGGTCACTCCATTAGGGTCTTATGATTTAATCCTTGGGATGGATTGGTTCCAAAATCACCAAGCCAAGTCGGATTGCTACAACAAGAAGATTGAATGTCTAGATGGCCAAGGGAGGTCAGTGGCTCTTTAGGGAATTAGGAGACCCATGGTGGTAAGAATGATCTCAACCATGCAAGTAAAAAGGGAAGTGAGAAAGGGGAGTAAACTTTATCTATTAAATGTAGAAGAGGGTAATGGTGATCCAAAACCTAGCATTGAGACCACCTCATTCTCCAAGAGTATTGTGATGTCTTCCCTGAAGAATTTCTAGGATTTTCTCCTTATTGATGGATGGAATTCATAATAGATCTAGTTCTAGGGGCCAAGCCTAGCTCAAAATCCCCTTATAGAATGAACAATGTTGAATTACAAGAGCTTAAGATGCAGTTGCAAGATCTAATGGAGAAAGGTTTGATATGACCTAGTGTGTCTCCTAAGGGAGTTCCAGTGTTGTTCATTAAGAAGGATGAAACATTGAGGTTGTGCATAGATTACTGGATGTTGAACAAGGTAACCATTTGAAATAGATATCCCCTACCTAGAATTTATGTCTTGTTTGATCAAATGAAGGGAGCTTCTATTTTCTCTAAAATATATCTAAGTTCAGGTTATCACCAGCTAAGAATCAAGGAAGAAGATATTCCAAAGATATCTTTTAGAACCAGGTATGGCCCTTATGAATTCTTAGTGGTGCCTTTTGGCCTAACAAATACCCCCTTAGCTTTTATGAGTCTCATGAACCATGTTTTCCATGACTACTTGGACAAATTTGTACTAGTTTTTTTGGATGACATTCTAATCTTCTCTAAAATTTTGCAAGAGAATGAGGATAATTTAAGGATAGTATTGCAAAGGCTAATGGATTTCTTGGTGTAAATAATCATAAATTATATGGAAAATTGTCCAAATGTTCTTTCTTTCATCCTAGAGTGCACTATCTGGGACATATTATATCGGCCCAAGGAATTGTAGTGGATCTAGCCAAGGTGAAAGCAATTGTAGAATGACTTATTCCTAATAATGTGACTCAAACAAGAAGTGTCATGAGTTTGGCAAGATATTATTGAAAATTTGTAGAGAACTTCTACAAGATAGCTAACCCCATAACCTCCCTTCAACAAAAGGGAAGAAGTTTGAATGGACAAAAAAATGTGACATTGCATTCAAGAAGTTGAAGGAGGCTCTTACCACTACACCAATTTTTCAAGTGCCTAATCTAGATAGATAATTTATAGTTTGGATGGATGCTTCATTAGATGGGCTAGGTGGAGTGCTAATGAAAAATGGGTGAGTGATTTCCTTCGAGTCCAGGAAATTGAAGGATCATGAACTCAATTATCCCACCCATGATTTGGAGCTAGCAACAATCATGCATGCCTTAAAAGTATGGAAACACTAATTGTTAGGAAGATCCTTCAATCTAAAAACTAATCATACTAGGGAATCCAATATTTGTTCACCCAATCTGATTTCAATGCTCGTTAGAGAAGGTGGTTGGAATTCTTAAGAAACTATGTGATAGATATCTCATACGTTAAGGGAAATGAAAATCATGTCACAAATGCCTTAAGTCAAAGGGCTAAACTAGTTGTAATATCATAGATAAAGTTTGAATTGCCAGAAAAGATCAAGCAAATTCAGGAACAAGATCCCTTTTGTCAGCAAATGAGGCTAGAAGTATAGCAAGGGATTAATCCACTTGAGTACCATGTGGGAAACGATGGAATCCTCCATTACTTGAACCAAATTTATGTACCAGAAGATGGTGGTTTAAGATTTGAAATTCTCATAGAAGGCCATAATTTACCTTATCAAGCACATCTTGGGGTGACTAAAATGTACGCAGACCTAAAAACTCATTACTTTTGGTTGGGAATGAAAAAGGAAATAGCTTGTACCACAACATAAGTGGTCAATAATTTCCATGGATTTTGTGACAAGTTTTCCTAAAACTCGACATCAACAAGATAGTATATTAGTGGTGGTTGACAAAGTAACCAAGGTAGCATACTTCATACTAGGAAATGTGAAGGATGATGCCCCACTTTTTGCTAAAAGATTCATAAAGGAACTCAATAGGCTACATGGGATGTCTGAGGTAATCATTTTTGATAGTGATAAGTTGTTTACTTCTAGGTTTTGGACCTCTCTTATGATCACATTAGGAACCAAACTCAATTTTAGTACTAAATACCACCCTGAAACTGATTTCTGAACTAAAAGAGTTAACCAAGTTATGAAGGACATGATCAGAATGTATGCCATGGATCAGCCCATTAAGTGGGAAGAGTATCTATCTTTAGTAGAATTTTCATATAACAATTCATACCATTCTTCCATCCAAATGGCACCGTTTGAAGCATTCTATGGTAGAAAGTGTAGAATTCCTATAGGATGGAATAGTTTAGAAAATCAAGTAACTATTGGGTCGAAACTTCTTCAGGAGTATGACACTCAAGGGAAAATCATACGATAAATATTGAAGGAGGCTTCAAATCTCGACAAAAGTTATGTTGATACCAAGGGAACACCAAGAGAATTTTTAGTAGGAGACAAGGTGTTCCTATCTGTTAAACCTCACAGAAGCTCAATAAAGTTTGGAAAGGTTGCTAAACTACCTTCACGATACATAGGACCTTTCAAGATACTTAAGAAGATTAACCCTGTAGCTTACCAACTAGTCTTTCTTCCATCTCTCTCTCACATTCACAATGTATTCCATGTATCCATGCTTAAGAAATATGTTGTTGACCCCACACATTTAATTGACTAGTAGGCACTGCAAGTGGAAGACGTTGGAGATATCTACCTTGAACTGTTCACAATCATAGACATGCACAATCTACAATTAAGCAGTAGAACCTATCCAACAAGTTAAGGTCCTATTGATGTGAGTTTTGTGACATGCAAAACACATTTAGAATAAAGAGTCCAAAGAAACTCTATCCTCTCTTGAAAAACTACCGTGCATGCTAAGATTGCAATAAAGATCATATGGAAGTTCTAATGTTTCTTAAGTCAGGTCTTGATGTGTGGATAAGCTCAATGGGCATTGTGATATGCTGGTTACACAAAGGGACTTACGTTTGAAAAATTACTCATAAGTGAGGACTTAGGTGGATTTGACATTGAATGCTCTATTATGTTTTCAAGATTTTTCAATTTAGAATTTTTTTTGAAAAGGGGAAAAATAATAGGGGTTAAAAAGTCCTATACTACTCCTATGAAATCAAGAGATGGTAAGGATTAAGTGAAACTAAGAACAATAATTTATTTCACCACACTAACAACAACAACATAAAGCAGGTGCAATCTTCCAGGATTTGTGCTTAAAGTTTCTTTACCGTGAATGATATCATCAAGAGAACAATATTATTCAAATTAAGCGTTAAAGCATCCACATTATAAGCTCAGTCTAACTTTACGCATTGAACGAAAATCATCCATTCAAAGAAAATGTGAGTGAAAGTCTTTCTAATCTATACTATCAATCTATCATTCATCTAACATGCATTCAAATCAAATACTACTTTAAATCTACTTTTGGTAGAAGAAGAATATGTAACCATGCAACCACTTGAAAATAGAAAGATTCAAAGCAACTAATGCAATATGACCTTTTATTCTCAAAGTAGTTATAAGAAAAAATTTCGTAAGACTCTCCCATAAAATGAAATTAGAAAATGAGAGTTTAGATAGATTTTTGGAAATGAAATAAATGGCCAAGATTGATCCAATATCAATGACAAAGATTAAAACAAAGTAACCCTAACTAGGGTTTCCCAGAATAACAATCAGTAATTAGGGAGTAATTAGTGAGTGAAGTGGCATGAGGAGCTAGCTTTGAGGGGGGAAATCATTATCCTCTTTAGTGGCATTGTATTAGATGAACCTAGAAACTATTGTGCTAACCTCCTCCATCGTGACAAGTGGTAGCATATTGACCTTGTATTCCAGTAGGTCCAAATCATTTGAATATTCCACAAAAGCAATTTCCCATTCTAACTCTTATCATTGGAAGGCATGCCAGATGGATAGGAAGTCGGCTACCTTAGTCAAATTTTGCTTAAGTATCGGCCTAGTGGTGGTGAAGAAAATTTCTTGCACTCTATGGCATATCGTTTGCTCGAACAATGTCTTTCTCAAGTGCATCTGCAGCCACAAGTAGAATCTTGTTCTGAATTTCCTTCGTTCGCTCCTCAACTTGAATAGTATCAACCTTCACCCTTTCTAAGACTTCATTTCATGCAATTAGCACCCATTACCAGTTGTTGAAGTCATATGTAGTGCCTATTGCAATAAACTTTCCAATGACTAGTTCTTGCTTCATAACTCCTTTCAGCTCTTTGAGACATGGAACAATTGTTGGAAATAGGATGCCATTTAATTGCAAATCCTAAACATTAATTATTTCATGTATCTCCTAAGTTCTTGGAATGTGTTCAACAACACTAAGATTAGGATGAGATTAATATTTGGATGAAATAAATCATGAAATTGACATTTATATTTATTCCTAAATAATAGGAGCATGTGGGTGCACACATGGTAAGGTGAAACTCACCTTGTGTCCAGTTAACTATACAGAGTAGCAGTTAACACTTCCGAATGCATGCAAAGATACTAGGAGTTAGGATTTGATGTTTGCATGCTTGAAGTTCAAGATCATAAGTTCTTTAAGTTCGCTAAGTTAAGCAGTTAGAATCACTTTAGTTCTTTAGTTTAGTTTATTAGTTATCTTTAGTTGCATGCAAGTGCATGTTGCATGCATGTTAGTTATTTTGAGTTGCATGTAGTTAGCTTCAATTAACTTGGAATGCATGGCTAATAACATTGAGTTGTATGACAGATAACAGGGACTACCTCCAGTTAACAAGGGATGACCATTCTTTGGGAATGGTGTTGAGTAAATGTTTCAGTTAACAATAAAGCACTTGAAGCTAACTTGGGCACCCAAGATGCTTTATTGGAATTAACTCCAATGCATGATAAGATATTTCTGATGGCTCAGTTAAGTAGCTTTAATTGTGGGCGCCATCTTTGAGGAATAGCTTTGGAATTATCACCAAAGTGAAGGAGAAGTTGTAGCTTCAGTTTGGGACACCCAAATGCATGATGCACATGTTGTAAGCTTTAGTCTTCACTGAAGAACTCTACTTGAAGGAATATGGCGTACCTTTTCAAGGGCTTGAGCTTATGCATTGTAATTATCACCATTTGGAGATTACAAGGTTGCATATTGTCTATATATCTCATTCAAGTTGAATAGAGTTTTGAGATTGGTTATTGCAGGTGTGAAGAAGATTGGTAAAGACAGAAGAAGCATTCTCAAGCAAGAATTGGAGCTATTGTAATTCAGAGTTTGAATAATAGAATAATTCTTGGTGGAGTTTTTCCCGAAAGGGTTTCTCCACGGTATATCTTGTGTGATCCTTCTATTATCCTGTCTAGTTCTTCTAAATAATTCTCTCTACATTCTACAACAGTAAAATGGATTAATCAAGATAATCATCCACAAAGAATTTATGTAACAAAGAAAAGACTTACTTAGAACAGCAATTTTGAAGTTTTACAGAGTATTAAGCTAAGAAAACACCTCATTTTTCAAACAACAATTCTATCTTGGATATCCTAAGTGTTGTCCCATGCTTCCACCAAAGCTGCAATCCTCAAAAGAAAAGAGGAAGTTTTCCCATATTCCAACATTAGTTTCTCTACAAATACAACCACTTCTTCACTTTTGCTGATTATCCATTGTTTGGTTTCTTTGGTTGTGGTCCTCTCTTCTTCGAAAGTCTCCTAGGAAGAGTCCATTAATGGGGAAACCACTAAGCTAGTTTGATCAAGAGGCTTGGTTAAATGCTGAATATAATCTTTTAGGCATTCAACTTCTTGTTTGTATTCCTTTTTCTTTGCTACCTCATTTTCCAGCCTCGCTTTGATATAAGTAATTGAATTTTCCAAGTCTTCCACTTCCTGACCTTTTGTGGTTGGGCCCAAGTTGATAGTGGTGATGGCATATTCCTAAGGAGCAATATCCTCCCTTTACTTATCAACTGTAGGTACAAAAAATTGTACTATACAATGGTCGGCTTGGTCTCTTTGGATGGTGGAGAACATTCTGATAAGCTTCTTTAGATTAACTACTTCCAATTTGGCCAAGAAATCGGCCATATCATCTTCCTATGGAATTTTTGTTTGTTCTTTTATTTTCAATCTCTCCCTCAGCCAGTTAGGGATAGTGGGTTGCTCGGTGTCTTTTTCTTCTTGAATATCTTATGCAACTAGGATATCTTCAATTCCTTTCAGGGCCGAAATCATCCCTTCTTGAAATTCACTATCTAGGATATCAATTTCATTCTCAGACTCCAGTATCTTCATGCAGGTGTGGGAGATGGAGGTTCATCATCCTCCGACTGGATAGGAATGGGAGAAGGAATCCTTATGTCTCCCAATGACTCATTAATATCTAATATCTCATTCATGTTCGTGGAAATAGTAGAATGAAGAGGCTCTGATCTTTTCTTCTTTCAGGTAGGTTCTTCATCTGTAATCTTCTTTCATTTTTCCTCCTTCCTTTTCTTGGGATTAGTGCTTTCAATTGGCTCATCACCTTGTGACACACCAACATTTGAAGAGTAGGATTATGCTTTTCCCATTAAATTGTAAGTCAAAGGCACATTTTTTTGCCGTAGCTCTTTGATCTGCTAGTCTACCCACCATTTTGAATACTTGATGATTGGTCTCATCAAGGTGGTCAAGTCTGCAAGTTCTAGTTTTGACCATCTTACAGAAGAAGAAGTTGACTCTCATCAACACTTGGCTGCATATACTGTTGGTGTAATTAATATTTAATTACACATTTGCATAAGTTTACTTAGGCTTTATTTAATTCCTAAGTTTTAGGCTTTCATCTTTATCTTATCGAGCTATCTTGTTGCTCAAGATAAGATTAGGTTTGCATCTTTGCTTTTATAAAGAAAATCAATATCATGTAATTAATTGAATTCTCGAATATTAATGTTGCACATCTTTTTGTAATAGCTCTTGCTTTTTCTATTTTTCTCTTTTGTGGAAGGTCTTTTCTGGTTTGCAAATCTGATCTTGGTTTCTAACATATACTCACCATCATCTTCAAGTTGATCCAACACACAAAAGAGCTCAGTTGTCTTGATTAAGCTGATCGACAGTTTGGACCATAGTCTTTTTCTAACATCAAATTCATCTACAACATTGGCCCAAAAGTCCTCTAGGTCTACCTTGTGTTTGTATTTCCTTCCATTCATAGCCTCGATGTGATGGTGAGGGTCAAAATCAGCTCTGGACTAGTATGATGTGAATGGATACCGTTGCATCTCTAACCTGGCACCTTCAACTACCTGTGTCGATGGGCAAGATTCTTCCATATTTCCAATAAAGAATGGAAAAGTGATGGCTGCCTTACTTTTTACTCTCTGGAAGTTTTGATACATTTCTAGCTTCCTAAGAACCTCAAGCAAGATCATTCTATTGGTGGGATAAATTGGGAGCCTGAAAGGACATCTAGCGAATCCTCGAATTTTGATCTAGGTGAATCTTGGAAACTAGATGTACCAGGATTTGTACTTGCTGATGAGACTCTTAGCCTCATGGGTCAACCTTTGATGCATCCCTTCTTGCAATATTCTTGTAATGTACATTAGGAATGCATCATGTGCTTGTCTGAAATGATATTTCACAGATAGCTACAACTGGGGGTAGCAATCATATGACTTGAACTCATTCTCTCCATTGCCTACCACACCTCGATAGATCAATCCTGGATATGTATAGGTCCTTACCAGTAGATAGATGACATAAGAACTCATATAGAAGAATTTAGTGCTCTCCAAATTCATTAGTTTCTCATGGACGTCATCATTGATCATCCTCGACCAGTTGAACATTCTGATGCCTAAGGTGAAGTCGTCAATGAAAAATTACATCCATGTCTTGAATGGTGCACCTTGAGGGCTGACCATTATCCTGTTCAATAGTAAAATGATATCTCCATAGTCTTCTTTGAAGTCTTTCAGGCGTAATTTCTTTGGAATCTTCTTTATAGAAGGCCTTGGATTCTCCAACCATGTCTTGTGGATGTTGGTTGCACACTAATCCATCCGGCCTTCAAAAAGTCTCCTTGCATCTTCCCAAGTCTTATATGAAGTTTTGTTGTAGCTGAGAATTTTGAATGCTTCTTGGATAGCCAACTCTTCGAGATGTGCCAAAATTCTTGCATTAGGTGCAATGATTTGTCTTTCTTGCGGATTGCAGTGTCTGACACACTCGACTATCAGCTCAGCACACTCCACAGCCAGAGGAAATCCAACTGCTTGAATGATACCATTCCACATCATTCTCCGAGAAATAGCCATCGGCTTGAGTCCATCTAGTCCATACATCCTCTTCTTGAATTTAGTGAATTTCACATGTCCAAGGTCTGTGTCTATGACATTCTTCCACTTGGAGTTAATTTTTGATTCTGGTTGAAATCCTTTGCTTGTGAACTTCATTTTTTCCCTTTCTTGAAGGTTCTCTAGGGGTGGTCATCAACCTGTGAGAAAAAGAAACTATATTAATTTTAAAAATTTAATTTTGATTTTCTTTTAAATATTTTTCTCAAAAAATTTAACTTTCAGCTTGCGAAAAATCAAGTTGAAAATACAAGCACTTAATAAATGAATAAAGTTAGAAGTAGAATAAATAATTCCATCAAAATTTGATTCTAAATTCTGGAATTATACTCTTGGATGGTAATTCTGCTTGAAACTTTGAGAATTATGTCTTTGTTATTGAAAAAGCAAGCTAGCCCTTTGAAAATTTCATTCTCCAATTCAGATTTTCACTTCTTTCTTTGTTCTTCACCTTGAAAAATCACTTAATCTCCAATATTCTATCTCTCAAAAATTCTATCTCTTGTGATTTGGAGAGAGCTTAATCATTCTCTTAATCGAACTTGGGAAGAATGAGTTGAAAATGATTTATTGAAACCCCTTATAAGGTTGAGAAGTTCGATTTATTTAGAAACTTCGTATTTTCTCTTGAGTTCATCGAACTTAGACTTGTTTTCTCCTCGTTACTATGGCAAGTTTCTAATTTTCTCAAATCTTCAGGATTCTCCTTTTGAGTTTGAAATATTCTAAGTGCTAAGATATCATATTTTTCTAAGTGTTGGAAAATAATACTCTATGTGTCAAATTTAATTTTCCAACCTTTTCATTGTGAAATTATATTTACTCATGGGTTTTTATCTTTTTCTAGTGAATTTTGGATTTCCTAGTCATCTTGCCATTGAACTTTATTTTTCTTATGCCATGGCGGACTTTAACTTGTGCTAGACATATCTCCCCATGTCAAAATCAGACTTTACATATGTTTGGACGTTGCCTTTTAAGGGAGGTCAAATTTCTTGACACGTAGGCATTTTCTTCTCTCTTGGCCTAGGTTAGAATTCTTGATACTTTGGACATCTTAACCAAGTCGGACTTTATGTACAATTTGACATTTTCTTACCTCCTTTTGCAAAGTCTAACTTTATAGAGGATTTTCCAAGGTTGGGAAAACTTGTTTAAGTCTTTGCTAAGGTGGGGCGGACTTTGTTGCTTCCATGCCAAGAGGTGGGCAGACATCCTTTATGCTTTGACATTTTTCTTTCCACGACAAGGGAAAACTCTCTCTATGTCTTTCCATTTCCCATCCAAGTGTTGGATAGATTTCATTGATGCCTTGCCAAATTCTAGGTAGACTTTCTTGGTGCCTTGAAAAACTCTTGGCAGACTTCATGATGGCCTTTCCATGTTCTAGGTAGACTTCAGAGTCCTCTTGCCAAGTCTTCTTCATGGTGGGTAGACTTCCTAGTGCCTTAGCCATTGTTTTTTCCCTCTTCTGGACCATCTTGCCATATGGTTTAAATCTCTTGATTTTTCATGATTTTTCTTGCTTTTTACTTGCTTTTTGCTTGCTTTTCTTGATTTTTACTTCTGGAGCTTGAATTTTTTATTCTAAAGATGGAAATGCTGACTCCATTACTTGTGAGATCCAAAACCTAGGTTGACTTTCTAAAAATAGAAAAAAAAGCAAAAAGCAAAATTTGTCAAAATAGTAAGTCCCGGATTGGTCTGCCAAAAATGGAAAAAGCAAAAAGCAAAAAAGAAAAAAATCCCTAAAAAATAGGAAGTGTCAGAATTGACTCAAAGCATAGGTGATCCTCGTCTTCCAAACCTTCTAAGCACTTCCATGACGTTTAAGCGCAATTTAGGGCTTGAATTCTCTACTTGGCTCAGGTGATAACTCAAAACTCTAACTTGAAACTCTTGAAGCAAAATAGCTTATGAAATTGCAACCCAAAGTGAACCACTTGAGGGTCCCCATTTGCAATGGGGTAATGTGTTAAATAGGTCACAACAGGTCCTATGGGACCAATATGGAGAATAAGGAGCTACTTGGGAAGATGAAAATGTAATGAAACTAGAAATTAAGCCGAGCCGGCTTAATCCTAAAGGGGGAAGTATGACATATCCCCTTGATACTTTTTTAATCATTTTGCATGACCCCTAGCCCTGATGTAATTTGGACTAGGGGTGGAACTTTAGATTTTAATATGTGGACATATATAAGTGTGTGTGTGTGTGCATGTGTGTGTTAACTATGAGCTTTGATGTTATTATTATGGAATGTGATCTTTGATTTTAATATGTTATTTTAATTTAATGCATTAAATGTTTGGATTAACATGAACTAATTGGTTTTTATTTTGTATGAGGTTTGTTGTTGGCATGTGAGGAAAATTTTGTGGTTTCGTTGGTTGAGAGAAAGGTAATTGGCATGTCATCTAATGTTGACCATGCCTATAGTTTTATCAACCTGAGGTTCATAAAACCTAATTATTCTAGTTAAGTGGCAATTCTTGAATTGATAAATTTATTAAGTTCCATGAAGGAGTAAATAAATTCAAAAATAAATAAATAAATGAAGCTAAAACAAGTAAATAATAAATAATGAACTATAAGTGAATAGCTAAGAAATATTAAATACAATTAATTTAAAGCCATGCATAATTAAATACTCATCATTTATATTAAACAAAGAAGTGGTTAGGAATTGAAATAGACAAGGCAATGAAACTCATCGAATGTCAGCACTAAGGAGAAGGGTGTTGTCATAATAGTGGTTTACAATTCCTGAGAGGAACGGATTTTAGCTGAAATCACATATTTTTAGAAAATATAATTATTTAAGCCTTAAAAAGTTCCATTTTAAGGATTCCAATTGAAGAGGGTTTGATCAAATCACCTTAGATCAAACCCCCTTGGATAGAACCTCACTAGTTTTAAACCACACCTATAAAGTGTCTCCTTTACACCTATCAAAATGCTGATAAAAAACACTTTTGATTTAGCTTTTGGGGGATCAAATGAATTTATTTAAAATTTATTTCAAATGATTATGGTATTCCTCAGAACAAGCTATCCAATGAATATAATTTTAATATGTTTTGGTTTTGTTATGTATTTGTTTTTTAAGTTTTATTAAACATAGGTTTTTCATCAAAATGAATTTCTTTGTTCTTCACATGTGGAAAAATAGAATATTATTAAAAAAAAAAATTGAAAAATATGAGTGCACTAGATATTGAAGTCCTTGATCCAACAAAAAATAAAATAAAATTTTGACATATACAAAAAAAGTTCTAAGCGTTATGGTCACGCTTATGTCTGAATTGTAATTCGTTTGATTTTGAAACTAGATTAAGGAAAAATATTCAATAAAACTATCTAACCAAGTGGAAGCACTAGATATCAGAGTTAAAAATCTAAATTTGAAAGAACTATAATTTTATCCTTCGTGGAAAAAAAGTTATGCGTTATACGGTGTGCGTCACTTTTTAAAAATGCTTTTTTATGAAAAAAATCAATTTTTGTGGGAGATGGAAAAAGAAGTGCAATTTGATTCCAAAAATTTTGCAAAAAATATTTTTAGAATCTATAGACAAAATTTGATGAGACTCTAGTTTGCACCATCTTCAAATTCTTCACAGTTTAGCCGCTATAGGTGCCCGAATGTGAAGATTTAGTTAAAAATTATAATAATTTCGGTGTCCAGTTTGGCCAAAAATTGTAAACCACTATTATGGGATCACCCAGAATTAAAAATAATAATAAGAATTGTCATACCATCGACATTTGTAGAAGGTGTTTATACCAAGTATTCCATTGATCCAAAATAGGGAAGGGAGACTGTAAATACATTCATGGGAGAAGGATGAGTATTGGAGGGAAGTTGAGGAAGAAATCTCGACCAAGGAGGAAGAAGTTGGAGGACAATAGAAGCATTAAGAGGCCTAGCAACCCCTACAATCATCGCCAATGGAAAGAAGGGAATTTGACCAACATGTCATGGAGAAACCTGTCTCCCTTTCCTTAAATCAACCTATAGAGGTCTTATTTAGTGTGGAGAAATTTGGGAAAAGAGAAGCAAAGGTGTTGAAGAAATTCCAAGAGTTGTTCAATGTAGGCTTCAACTAGGGAATCCTCCATTGTCTCTATAGTCACCATGACGTTCAACCACAGGCAATCCATGTTCTTTATTTTTGGTTTAGTTAAAATCTATATTTTACAATGCTATTTTCATAGATAAACTTAGATATAAGTGTTTAAAAATCTCTTTATTTGATTGCTGCAATAATGAAATCTAGAATTTCCCTCATGCTTGCTAAACCTCATTATTATGTTATCCTTCAAGCTTGGTAAAAAGAAATAGTATTAGTGGTAATAATGTTTGAGTGGGGTTACAATGGATGCTTGCAATAGACAACAGTCTCTGCCTAAACATATTAGGAATCTGACCAAAGACATGGTTGGATATTGTGAATGCTCGACTAGTGAATCTAATTTGATAATGCCATTGGGTTAATAGTGCAACTTATTCTTTTCTTTACCTTTACTTTTCCATTCCAACCTCTAGTTTCTTCATCTATTTTCCATTAAGGTCTTGCCATCTGTATTTATCCTCATTCAATAAACTGGAACTTTGGTGCAACTTTTGTTCTTGGGCTGCTGAGGAGTCATCCACTTTATATGATACTCAAAGACTAATCTATTTTACTTATTTGTAAAACACAGATTATTAAAGGACATCATGATGTATATCATTATATTTTTCTTGCACAATATCTAATTTCCTTATTTCCATAAATTCCAAGAGGTGTTTATTGGTGAACTTCATTTCTATACATTAATGGACTAGTTCTTTTTCTGTTTAGTCAGAGCTAGGATCAATAGATATATAAGAGCATGAATTTTTCAAAGATGAATTCTAAAGAATTGTATAACACAAAATTTTATGTATTTTGGTCTTTGCTAGTCAAATTGTATGAATTGTATGTTAGTACCTGTTGTTTTGATTAAGATAAAATGAGTTAGGAATGGAGGAGATTATAGTGCATGCAATAGCTAGCAACAATCTTCTGTATCTTGGATAGGTGACTAAGTGGGGGTAAATTAATATAAAGAAGATAAATTAATACTATGGAAAATTGGCTTACCCCATACTAAGCCTATTCTCTTGACTACTCAGGTCACACTATACTAGATGGCTACAACCACAAAAAGAAAAAAAATAATAATAGAGGTGGTAGTGAATACTTGAATATATACCAACATAACCTATTACCTTGTCCATAAAAAAATATAGTGAGAATAATGGTGCATTATAGATAGATTGTTTAAAGACCTAAAATAAATCATTCCTTACAGTTGGTTACATAACCATATGAGTCTTGGAAAACTAGTATTGGTCGTTATCTTGTAGATTTCTCTCATTTGGTAGAAGAAATTATCTAACATAGAAAAATATTGAGGTAATCAAGGAACAATAAGTTAGTGCATGAAACTAGTGATAAAGGGGCTACTAAATCAATCTTAACAACTATTACCTAAAAATCATTACCACCTATAATCTGTCATTGAGCTAAAATTCTCTCACCCAAAGGAGTAAATGAGGGATAGTTAGTAATGCTATGCTACCACACTTTAGAAATGTGGAGAATTAACTGCATTCTTTTAGTATTTTCACCTAAGCACTTATAAGATTGCTAATTTTCTAAATATTGTTAAGCACTATTGGATGTTAGGATAGCCATGCTTAAATTCGTGGCTAAATTTTATCAATATTTGGTTGGAAAAAGGTTAGCCATTATTAATCTCACGACTAAATTTATGTTATGTACTATAGGATTCTGAATTTTCATATGTAAACATGCAAAAAATCTCTATTATGGTATGAGGAAATAGACCTGTACGATTCCATATCTAGATGTATGTTGATGGATTAAAGATAAGAAGAGTATCAAAACCAAATTAACAAGGAACGTGTAGTTACTTTGTTGGTGTTCCAAATATCAACAGATCAATTGAGTCCTAAAGACTTGGCCAAGGTCTTATGCTCAGACTCAAAGGTTGATTTGGCCAACTAACAAGATTTAGTTAAAGACTGAGATCTTTTGCACTTTTGGTTCTGTAGGACCAAGGTGGGTCAACCTATACAATGCCCACAACTTAATTCACTCATACACACTGACATTGCTTTTTATAACAGATAATTCCCAACAAAATACACTAAGAAAGTAATGACAACTTCGAATTTGGCTAAATTTTGGATATATCAACACTAACTCAACAATTGGGAAGCACGAATCAACACTAAACAATAGGGATTAAAATGATTTTGAATTTAAAGATGTTTCTGAGATGCATAACGCTGAATGACAGACTAGTGCCTAATTATGAGCCATAGAGTCAAATTCATGAAAATAATTCATAAGCAGACATATTTCAACCAGTGGATTCATAGTTGTTAAGCAGACATATCCTCTCCTATTATTAGTCAAATTCTTCTTATAAATCCAACCTGCACACTTCAATCATAATTATTTGCTCAAAACATTTAACCATTTCATTGAAATAGACTCATAAACAGATAAAACAATCTCATGAAATTGAGAAGCCAAACTCAAAGATACTTGGTAAATTATTGAATTTGAATGACAATGACTGAAAATGTACAAATCTGGAGGCAATTTGAAGATATTTCATAAATATGCAAACACTTTGAAGACATTCATGAATTTCCTACACAAACTAGCTGATATTTGCTCATGAAATTTGAAATTAAAGCTTACAGACTCAAAAATGACTTAGAACTTAACATGTCTATCTACCTAGCTCGATTCAGAACCTCAGAATCAAAACAAATGAAAGGAGAATGAGAATAAAATAAAATAGAAGAAGCCAAAAATCCAATCTAAAGAGGCCATCTGGAATCTTCATCTACCGTTGATCAGCAACAAACAAAAGAATCTCTCCTCTCTCTTCCCCTTTACAAATTTTCCTCTTAATTTTCCCTTTGCCTGAAGTTGTTTTACAACTGAAAATCTGTGCATGTGATGAATTTCCATTTCATTCACCAATAGGTGAAAGAAAAATATCTCAGCCTTGCTTTCCCGTGAAAACGTTCACCTCTGCCTTTTATTCTTTGCTGTGTAAAATATTTGGGCTCCTTTACAATGTTGCACTTTACTTCGTGTTTTCACTTTCACTTATTTGAAATAATTTCCCTTTGACTAAAACATTCAGATTTTATAAAAGAGCCTTTATTCTTGCCTTTTACTCGTTGCACACTATATTTTGTCTCCAATTATTAAAATTTTTAACTTTAATATTGAGGCTTTGAGTTCATTTTCACCAGGCCATAAAATCCCACTATATGGTAAAATCACTTACATGTGAAACGGTGCTTTCCAGAAAATAACATTTTAGTGAATATTTATTCATCTTCTCAAATTATTTCCCTCGTGGACTATAGTGGAGCTAAAACTATTCTCGTGCACATTACATTAAAAAAACTTGCCCCCATCACGTTTAAAACTCATCAATGCTTTATTTTAACCACAACTGTCATCACAGCTTGAAACCATCTCATAGGGTGTCGCTATTTCAGATATCTCATTCACTGGTACGTTGACCCAGCTCCTCTGCCATCAGTGGCCACCCCATCTCTAGCTTGTTTACTGCGTTTTTGTTATCACCTCCTTTCATTCTGCGTAGCAGATTCTCACAGAGTTATTCCATATTGCATTTGCTTGCAAGTCTATGAGGTCTCTTCAATGTAACCATTGAAGGTTCGAGCCTCTGCTCCTTTATGCATGCCAAGTACATTGGCTTTAAAAGTTAATAAAGCCTTTTCAACAACTTCATTTCTTCTTGCGCAGGCTTTCCCCATTCCTCGATGCACAAGATTCAGCCTATCCTCAAATGCGCGTTTCCTTCCTTGTATTTGCCTTGGGAGTTTCTAACGCCTTGTATAATGGGTGCCCTTCTCTCATTGTTCATTAGTTTCAAAAGACTTCATTTCAACATGGCGCGGGCAAGACAGGAGGAAAGCAATTAACATGTGACTTTGACAGCTGAAAGATGCGTTTGCTGAAGAGTTCCTTCCAATATGTTGCCTTGAAAGCTTTGAAGGCTTTCCAACATTCTATTCTATACATTATGCTGGCACATGTGCTTCTCATGAATGCATTTACTTGAAAGTTTCAAAGTCTCTTAAATAGACCCACCTTGCACATTGCTGGGCGCGTGCCCTTTTTGTTTCTTTTTCATCTTGAATACACCTCTTTCATTTGTTTGAAGTCTTAAGCGAGAGTCTCCTCTCATTTGGCGTATTGGCTCCAAACAGCGCCCCTCCTGCATTTGTTTAAAAGTTTTAAAGACTTTTCAACAGAATAAATACATTTTGTGCATGGGCGATGACATTCTGTGAGATTGCATTCATTTGACAGAAGCTGCGCGCCCTTCACTTTGCCTCTTCCTTTATACTTTGATGGATGCCCACCTTTCACTTTGTTGGATAGAAATAAGTCTCCCTGCATGTACTTGAAAGTTTCCAAAGCCTTTTCAAGAAATCTGTTTTGTTTGTCTGCTGCATTAGTGATGGTCAATGCTCTTCCAAATGCGCCGCCTATGGAGTCAATGCCCTGTTTTGATGTCATTGTATGTTTCAATGGATGTTTATATCCTATTCTAATGTTTTGAGCCATCCTCCTTTAGTCCATCGAGCCTTTTGTTCATTTCATAATACTGTTCCCTGGTGTCCACATACACTTTCATCTGCACATGCAAACTTCTCCTTCATTTGGCTCGAATGGTTCCCATCCAGCATAGCTTCCTTTTTATTGTGCCAACACTCCTCTCAGTCCCATGTCTAAAATTTACTTCGTGGAGTTATTTAATCACTTTCATTTGCTAGTTAAATTTCAAACTCCTATGTTTCATGCCTTTATTTTCAACACCTTCAGAATGATTCCCACTATATTCTCTGCATGTGACTTTCTCTTGGGTCTTTTCTTCATGTCCTTTGCTGCACCAAAATTTCTTAACTGAGCTTCTCAATCTTTATGCTTTGATGGATGTGCATATCCCAAAGATAACTTATACATGGGATAAAACACTAAGCTTTGTTCTTGTGTTGGGAGGTACTTTACAGATTACATCCATTCAAATACATCCAAATCAAGCCACTTTGAGACATGAAATTGTTTTGTTAAGAAATTTGGACAATGTTTTTGATAAAGGAAAAAACAGATTTTGAAGGGACTCGAAACCCTTTAACAAAAAGAGCAAGGCTGTAGAAAAGACAGCAAACAACCAGCAAAAAAGACTAGCTCCAAAACAAGACCATTCAAGATTTACATTTTACACTTTTCTTGTGGGAGCGGAGAATCATATCGAAAGAAGGCTTAGAGGATTTATCTTTTTTTCCTTTAACAATGATCCAACCTTCAATGTTAACCTATATAGGAGATTTGCTTTTTAGTATCATGCAGTTGTTCAACAAAGATAAAAACATTGTGACTTTATCCCATGGTGACTCAAATGCAACACCATCTTCAACTAGCTGAATGGAGGAAGTTTGTGATAATGGAAAATGATAACCCACTGATGAAATAGTGCATTTGAAATTTATGTCTTTCATGATCAGAATGTCCTTCAACAAGATCATGCCAGGTCCCCACATGGACTCGGCTAAAAAAATTTCATTTTCAAACAAATTTTAGGTTCACATTGACTTGACATAGCTTCTGAATGCTCCCAGAGTGAAAATTCAAACTGGGTCACCATTAAAACTTGTTTTCAAACCTTTTTGCAAAATGGTGAAAACTAGCCAAGTTGGCTCTATATTGACTTGGGAAACTAGTCAAACAACCTCTTGAAGTCACGAAAATTTGCAGCATGTAAACCTCAGTCCCGAGAATTGAGTGCAACAAACGGTTTGCAAAAAGGAGTTACAAGGAGAAAGTTATTAATTGGTAAAGTTTCCCTCTTGGACTTTCTACAACAATCAACTATTCTAGACCAATTAAAACTCAAGAGATCACCTTGTTCCAAAAATATCAAAACAACTCTTGATGAGCTGCCACTGGACACACTAGCTCATTTTGTCACAATGAACATGTGTGTAAGAGAGTTTGGCTTGAATCATCATCATGCACGAGATATTGACGGTCAAAGTTGACATCTCAGATAGGTTTAAGTGCAAAACTGAAGAAATTTTATTTGGTTTTGATCTGCTAAAAACAACAAATCAACACATGAGGCTTTGAAAATTGACATGTGAGCTCATCTTGGTATAGATAATGTAGAACAACACTCATTTTCTCTTGATGATCAATGAGTTGCAAAATGAAGGCTCAAATGGATGCAACTTTGCAGAACTGAACGTTTGCAAACAACAAAGAAATGACAAAACCTTCCAACTTCAATTTTTGAAACACTGACAAAGCTCATCTTAAGAACTGAAAATTGACATGCCTACTCACATAGGACACATGAGTGTGTGTGCAAACAGGTTTTGTACCAAAATCAATGGGCTTCAAATTATGAGCTTTCAAAGTAGGTCATTCAGGCATATTTTTCTAGTGCACTTCTGAAAGTGCAGAGGAATTTTTTTGAAATGGGCACTTCAAATTTGAGAAATTTGAGAGTGCCATCAACTCTTATCTCCAACTGAAAGGAGTCTATAAACATGCAACATTCTCTTAGGAGATAAAATTTTAATGCCATATATGGTTGTAACAAGATTGAAACCTACTGAACTTGATTTTGGAACTTACTCTAGTCCAGTGCTAAGCTTGAATAAAGGAATGGTACTAGCTCAAGATGGACAATAGTATATGGGAAATATTATGCCTGAGATGGACTATAGTCTAGGAGCAGTACTATGCTTGAGATAGACAATAGGGGTCGTACCATACTTGAGATGGACAATAGTATAGGGGCAGTACTAAGCTTGGGATGGACGATGGTCTAGGGGTGATACTAGTTCGAGATGGGAAATAGTCTAGGGGCTACACTATGCCCAATATGGACAAGAGACTAGAAGTAGTACTATGCTCGGGATGGTCATTAGTCTAGGAGAAAATCATGCCAATGTTAGATAGCCTTTGGTTCTTAGCCATCTAATGGACAGTTGAAAGAGGGTTCTTAATAAGCTCTGATAGGTATCAACTAACTCACTGGGTAACCTTGTATCCATTGTGGAAAGGTGTCTTGAGTCTACCAATACTAGATGTGCTTGGAAAATTGGTCATTAGGGAGATAATCTACATATTGCTTATGGGCTTGAATGACACACACACACACACACACACACACACACACTCTCTCTCTCTCTCTCTCTCACCACGGGCCACTCAATCTGCTTAGAGGGGCGGATAGGGTAAAGAATCCACTTTGGTTGGGATCATTTTACAACCCATCACAAACCAGATCAAGCAGGCACATGGAGAAAAAATGAATCACATTCATGCTCACGTATGTGCAAATTCAATTAGCAACAATATTTATAGGTTAATGCAGCAAGATTGTATTAGTAAGAAATATAATTGACGCGATGTTTTAAGTTACAGGTTAATCTCACTTGTTGCTATTTTTCTTATATGATAGCTAACCTATTTATGAGATCCTTCTTACAGTGGAATAATAAATTGTGTAGAAATTCTCTTCTTTTCATTGGGATTTTGTTACACTCTCATTCAATTCTATCATTTGATTAACCAATGTGATACTAGCCATTGATTCATCCAAAAAGTCTATAAACAAATCTCATTTTCATGAGAATGCTATTGACAAGCATTCAAGCAACTACACTATACTCAATTTTATATGAGCATCCTGGAGATCAATCGCCATTTGTGAATCCCCATTGCTACTCATTTCAACGACCAATTGAAGCTTTGCAATCACTCAACTTGGATTAGGAAAAGGCTGAGCATTCCCCATCAATCCAACACTAATCCCCCAATGGGATAAGGTTTTCATCTCTTAATTAGGATTTTGATTCAGTTTGCCTTGTCATTTCATGTTTAATTGAGTTCTTAGTTAGCATTTGTAGGAATCTCATTGGAATATGGCTTAGTTAGATCAATTGTCTTGCTTCTTAGTTGATCCTAGTCTATTTGATCTCTCTAACTTCCCATGTTCACAATAATTATTTTCTTATAGTAGATTTTTGGATTACTATGTAGGATTATTTTATTCATATGTTATATTTGAGATGGATATACTTTTTATTAGTATGGATATTCATTGTTTGAACTCTCACTCCCTATCCTTTTAATGTATTTTTCATCACATATAATTTTACTCATTCTCACTATGTAATCATTGTAATGTCATGCTATATTTATGCTTGAATCACCAAGATAGTAAAACATGTCATTTTATATTTTTAGTATGATAGCTTTTATATAATCCTTTCAAATGTATGTTTTGATCTTTTAGCTACATGCCTATATACAAACATTAATATTTATTAGTGATATAATCATCCTCAATGTTTCCCTTATGGGAGTTCCTCATAGCTATTTTTTCCATAATATGAGATAACTATAATAGTATATAGGTAGCATAATTAACAAATAATTACATGTCTTAGATAAGATCATTGAATAAAAATTAAGATGTTACATCTCCACAATGTCATGCCCCAAAATTTCACACAACTAAACAATAACATAACCATCAATTTTTTCGAACTCAACAACCAATTACCAACTACTTTCAATAGATTGGCTACACACCACCTAATGACAACTACTTTCAACATGCCCACCAAAAGTGATGAGGAACAATATGGAGACAAGGTTACTAAATGAAAACATTTCTATGCATATTTTAATTTATTTATTTAATAAAACTTTGTAACAGTGTTTCGCATTCATGATGTTATTGAGTTAACACTACCATCACAACATTTGCACAAAAAGACAGAGGAGGAAAGAGACAATCATATTGGTGACTTCTAAACATGGAAAATGTATTAATGCTAAATAAAAGAACAATAAAAATAACAACAAACCTAGAGCATAATTCATTTAATAAATAAAATTTTTACCTTTTAATTTGGAATATGTTTTGTGATTTTAAACCTAAACATACTAGCATAACAATTTAATATTTACTAGTTAATAACTAATATTTTTTTGATCATAAAGAATCTCAAGCAAGATTTACCTTAGTGAATAAATTTCACACAACAATATTTTAAATCAACTTGAACTCTACTATTAATTTATAGATGACATGAAAAATTTAGCGTATTAAAATAGTTGTATTAATCCATTTGATCTTACTATAGAATTAATCTCTCAATATCAATATTATTTATCAATTATAAATTGTTAGATTTAGATGTGTCTATTAAATTATGAAGAAATAAATCATTATTTGATTTATAACTTCAATCAATTGATATTACCTTAGCTGATAGTCTTTAATTACAATTCTTGATAGTCATGTTTTGTATATCTCAATTTAATAGGCGTGTATCATATTTTTATGAGGAAAGAATGAAAAACATATATATATATATATATATATATATATATATATATATATATATATATATTAAATAGTGAGGGCTCTATCGTGCCTTTGCCCTGAAATGTAACTTTTCATTACATTTTGAAAGTTCATTGGTAATTATTATTATTATTATTATTTGATATAAATGGTAAAACAAAATTGAAATAATAAACTACCAAATTTAAAACTATAGTTTTATGGCCCTAAGAATTACTTACAAACATGGCCTAAATTACATGTATAGTCCACGTGTTTGCTAATTCTCAGAAACGTTGTGTGTTTATCAATTACCACCTATTATTAGCTTAGCTCTCTCAATATAGCACTTCCATTTTTTAGCAGCCACCGTCTCCACTGATTACCATCTTCTTTGATCACTACCTCATAGCTCAGTTTTGGAAATTGACAATATAACAAATTTAACCTCTTCATTCATAATATTTTCTTGTAATGAGAATAGCTCTACCTCCTTACATTATGTATAAAAATACCTAGACATTGATCAAAATGAATATTTATATGAATTTAGTGTTGTGTTGCAGGTTGAAGCATCTATGAACCAGGAGGTTGAACAACAGATTGCTTTGTATGACTTGCCTTACAAAATTCTTTGTCGGGTGATCAATGTTCTTCTGCAAGTAAAGTAATAGAATTTATTTTACATGCTTATGTCAGTTGATTTATCTTATTTTGCATGGTTCTGGAGTATGGTGCTTAGCTTCCCGTGCTTTATATCTAGAAGAAGCTCGATCCATTTCCTAGTTATGTATCCTTACTATTTAGCTTGTGTCATTCTTTATAAGATGAACCAAACACAAATGAAGTTTTTGCTCATATTGCTTTGGTTCCTAAGGCAAAGGTATGCTCTTCAATCCTTCTTATTTTGAGGCTTGACTGGAATGTATAGGTCCATATGACCTTATATCTCAGACCTAAATTCTTGGACATTTGTAATGCTATATAGAAAATATGCAGCATGAAGTGGGTGTGCTGATATAGATTGCTCCATTCTCAGAAGACATGCTGATGAATGCCTTCCACCTCTGGTTAGTTTTCCAATCATAATTTTTCAAGCATTGAGTTTTAAATTGTATTTTACCTTAGGTGCTCGTTGAAGATATTATTAACCATAATATACTCATTCATCTATTGAAAGTTTTATGTTTTTTATAATACATGAGTCAACAACCTCCAACTCAGGAATTGGTTGCAAAAGATCTGCATGCAAATAATTGGCGTTTCAAGCACATATTTTGTGGTGGGTGGTTTGCTATATTCTCTATTTGCTTGTATTAAACTAGATTTGAAATTTAGGAAGAAATGTTAAACTTTTTTTCTCAAAAATTTGAAGTCTTATTCAATTTATCCCATATTATTAAAAGATGGATGCATCTACTTTCAACCAAATGTATTCTAGCCTTTAGGCTAAGTTATCGGTTTGCTTAGATAAACCACAACATCTGGATATGGGTTTGGTTCATTCTTGGTCTACTTTTATGGTCTAGTCAGTGCAAGCAGGGTGTGGTTCTGGGCCTGGTTCAAACCCTCTGTGAACAACCTTTAAATTAAAAAAATATTTGATTTTGGCTTTTGTCATCACATTTCATGAAAGAATAAATAAATTTCCCTATACCTTGCTGCTACAAATGCAGTTTCTCCATTAATATTGGGGCAATTTGACAAATGGCATCATGGTGTTGTCACTTGAACCAATGTTTATATGCATGCCTATGCAAAAGACTATTTTGATCCCCCTTGTGAGTTGCTTTTCAGGGAAATGATGGATGAATAAGGTAATGAGATGTGCATGTTGTTTATGTGCTAATGCAAGCCCTCTATGGTGGCTTTGGATTGGCTAATGAAAATGCTATTGTAGAGGGTGTGGGTGCAGAGCAGAAGGAGATTTATGGGTGTTGCCACCAATTTTTGTGTTTGGTGTCATTGATTGCTATGTTTGGATTCATTTACACCATAACACTAGCCAATATTTGTGTACTAGAGATTTGTAGAGATCGATGTGATGGATCGATGGATGTCCAAACTATAAACCTAATTTTAATCCAAATTATTGTTGGGCAGCAGGGGTGCAATAAAACACAAAGTCACTATTGTGATAGGATGGACAGAGCATAAATAAACACATAGAGTATGCACAACGACAACAAAATAAACATACATAATTTAACTTTTCATATATTCCTTGTTTGCTTCAAAATACAAAAGCTACAGAGTATATTATCTATTTTACATGGAAAAAATAAAACTAAACTATTTGGACAAATGTCCAATGACTGGGTGCTACACTCACACCTCAAAAACATAAACTACTACAATCTTGTAGTTGCAGCTGATAATGTGTTGTGACTGAGAAACATTCTTTCTGCACTGTTGCTATCGCTTGTTCTGTGTTGAAAATTCTCTACTTCATCTGTTGCTACAGGGTCTTCACTTCAATAAAAAAAACTTCTTCTTCTTGTCTAACGGTTTCAAAAGACATTCCTTTTGTCTTGCTTGAAAATCCTCATGAAAATGAGCGCTACTTTCAAATTTCAAATTACCTAACCACATTAATTTCTAGTAGGCTGCAACAACTATTTCAAACTAAAAAACATGCGCTCCATTTAAAATTCAAATTTACCAACCAAAATTAAATGTTGTAGATACATTTGGTGTAACTTGACAAAATTCAAACTTACGTGGGCAGGGGGAAAAGTTTGCAGGCTGCAAATTAATTAATATTCCAAGACTCCCCCTTAATCTGCAAGTCAGCTATCACTCTACATTTTCCTTTTAGAGTTGATTTTTGAAGCTATCCACAATTCCAAGCCTATCTCTTAGGCATTAAAAAATGTCCTTTAGTAATGCTTTGGTGAAGATGTCAGCGAGTTGTTGCTTGGATTTGCAATACTGAAGTTCTATCTCACCTTGTTCCACCAATTCCCTTATGAAGTGATAACGAATCTCAATGTGTTTGCTTCGTCTGTGGAAGACTAGATTCTTTGTTAGTGCTATGGAGGAAACATTGTCACAATGAATGATTGTGCTATCAACTTGTTGTTGTAAATCTACAAGGATCCTCAACCAAATAGCCTGACAAGTTGTTGCATTTGCTGCTATGTACTCTGCTTCTACTATGTTGAGAGAGACAATTGACTACTTCTTTGATTCCCATGAGATTGCACCTGATACCATGTTGAAGACATAGCCAGATGTGCTCTTCCTATCATCCACATTTCCTGCCCAATCACTATTAGTGAAACCATCCAACTTGAACTCACTAGATACTGCATACAAAATTCCATAATTGATTGTTCCATTGGCATACCTCAAAATCCTTTTTCCTACTTGTCAACGTGTCTCCTTAGGTTCCTCCATGAACCTAGATACCTAGCTTACTAGATGTACATAAAATCAGGCCTAATTGATGTCAAAGACATCAAACTTCTAACCATGTTTTTTTAAAGGGTTGGGTTTACTTCCTTACTATTGTCAAACTTA
>VDFB02331677.1:0-16717 GCA_007258455.2 Sequoia sempervirens | reverse complement strand
AAAGATTAAAGTGTTGTGTAAAAAATGCAAAGGCAGTGCTTAATTAAAGCACATAAGGTTAAAGTAAATTAGATTAATGAATTGCAAAGACTTAGTCAATACTATAAATGTTGCAAGGAATGTAAACGTGCAAACCATATTTTGATTGGGTCTTCAAACTATAAACACAAAAATAGGGGTGCATGATAATATGTGGTGCCAAAATATGAATATAGCTTACATTTAGAAGTTTGTTCTAAGTTTGTTCTCCAACGAATAAGGCAAAGATGGAAAGGAAGAATAAGTCAAGAGTAATGCTGGCTAAAGTAAGTCAATTTGTGGAGCTTTTAACCTTGCATTTCTAAGTGAAATATTTGTTGTCCAATAGAGGAGGCGGTTGGCTATGCATTTGTTCTGAGTCATTGTTTGAGAATCCACCATCTTTATTTCTTCTTGTTGAGTCGATATTTTTGCTTGAGAAGTGGCATATTTGTGAGCTTATTTTTAGCCAAGCATTGCTCAAGCTTTTGTATAAATAGTGGAGCAATATCCATCATTTGGGATGCATCATGCATTCTTGTTGCTAGTTTTTTGAGTTATTATTCTGCTGCTTCTCTAAATTCTTAGTGTTTGAGAGATTTTTTGAGAATTTTGGAAAGAATAAGTGAGAGAATTGAGAAGTTGCAAGCTGATTTGGAGAAGTCTAAGCTAGGAATATAGTTTGATATTTTGAAGTGTTGCATATACAGGCATGCTAATTTCTACTCCATTACGCATTTTATGTTTTGAAAAGATTGTATGACTTGTTTTCCTTATTTGGGAAAGTATGATTAGTTTTTTTTATTATGAATTAGTTATCTTCTTTAGATGAGTATGCAAGATTCTTGATGATTCTAGACTAGGGAATGCTATTTTTTGAGTGTATGAATATACTCCATATTACGGTATGGGTGTTGTATTAATATTATGTACTATATAGATATTGATTTACTTGTGAAGTTGAGTTATGGGATTACTTTGAGTTACTTAAGTAGAAGTGTCTTAGTTAAAATAGAGGATAATAGGTTATTCCTAGGGTTAGAATAATCCATGGTGAAAGGGGATAGTCTATGCATAGGAAATGAATGGTCAATAAAAATCGAGCTAGGAAGGTGGGTGAGTATGTGACGTCCACTCTAAATTCTGGGTGATGAATACTTTGGCCAAAGTGGTGTAAGTTTCCACTATTTACATTATCAGTTCACTATGATCCAGGTTTACATACTAGGTAGGGAATGTCATATGTGTAGGTTGTAACCACTATGTGACAGATCTAGATATGTAGGACATGACACCAAGCTCAGGAAAAATCATTATTATGATGGGGTTACCAAACCAATCTCTTTGTCAAAGGGAGTGCCATCTTACTAGTTAGGTAGATGTGTGGGGGACCACAATAAGTCCATAGTTGGCGGAAAAGCGCTTGAGTGATGCTTCTCCTCATCAGTAGGCGATCAAGATTTGATGGAGGACACCTGGACCATTCACATATCTATTGCTAGAAAGCTCAAAGGATCCATGTATGTAATGTTGTATCCAATTCTATGGAAAATTGTAAAAAAAAAATGTTATCATGAAATTATGTACTATGAAATCAATACATTGGAAAGTTGTAATACTTTCTTATAATGCAATGGGAAAGTTTGGAAATATGTTTATTTCAAATGTGCATGTTATCTTTATATTTGAAAAGAAAAAATTATTTCTTGAATGTTGGCAATGTAATTTATTTACTTGAGGTTAAAATATAGTAAAAATTTTGGAGTAGAACAATGGGCATGTTGCAACTCCTATGTGTGTTTGTTTGGAAAATCAGATCTAGCATTGATTTTGGTGTTTGTGTCTTGGAAATCCACATGTTATACCTAATTATCTCTATTTTGCATGATACTAATGTGGGATTGAATCTAATTTTTCAGCTATTTGAGATTGGAGCAATGATTATGTATTTCTCCTTTGAGATGTTGCAAATGTGTAGATCTTGTAAAATTGTTTGATGAAGACTCTATTTGGTAGGCCATATTCTTGGTCATCATTATTATATTGGTACACTTATTACAATGAGAGATGGTTATTGGGAACATATGGTATAGTTGTTCATTTGAATCTATAACAATTGTTTATAGTGCATGAGAAGCTTTGTTCACTTTGAGTAGAGTGTTGGCAATGATATTTTTCATGGTGCCATGCATAACTTGGTAATACTTTTAGTGGGAGCTTTATGCAGTTACATAATGTGTTCTATCTTCTTTGTTTCAAGATTTTGGTTCTAATTTTTTGTTGCAGCGTGTAATGAGCCATGGAAAATCTTTTATTAAAAGATGGATGGTCTTTTGCAATGGTTGTTGGGTCATAAGGAGCTCTTGGATTCTTCCCTTAAAATGTAGTGAGAGTTTAACGAAATATTTGGTTCTATTGACAAAGGATGTGTAGAAGTTGTTGTAAGGACTTTCTAATGTTTGATTAACTTGGTATTTGCGAGCAGACACACAATTCAAAGGATGGGTTCCTAATTGGACAGTTCACCAAACCTTCACAAAAGGATTCATTTAATTATCAACCAGAGATCATAATATTTTGATAGTTTTGACACTATATGTGCATTTAAGGATCCTAACTATGCACTATATCAATGAAACATAGATGGTCACACATATATTGAAAATGGTAAAATCTGAAAAAGGAAATAAAGCATGTAATTGCAAAACATGGGAACTAACATAAATCTATTCCTTATGTTGTGGGAACTTATTGCTCAATATTGTAACTACTAACTATCAAATATGAACTTACAACTAACTAATACTTCTAACTTCTGACTTCTAGCTTCTAACTTCTAACTCCTCCAAAGAATAACTCAATGTAACGTTAGAAAATGGAATTCATAAAATTCACATGCATATAATTGAAAGCTTATCTTAAATGAATTTAGTAATGCAACATCTAATATAATAAAAAAAAATTGTTGAAAGAATGAAGAAGGAACCCTTTAATGTGTTGTCATTGATGCCAACACTAATTATTGATATTTTCTCTAATTCAGTGAGCAAAATGAAGATATCCCAATCTGGTATTTTGGTCCACGATTGTTCATGTAATAAGATCTACCTATACAACTATAATATGTTATTCCTGACTATTATGTGCATCTATGGTCAAGATTTCAACAGTTTTGGATGTATAGTTTGAAATATACAAGCAACAGTAGTTTGACATTCAATTTTGGATTTATATAGTGTAAATGGGTATGGGTAATCCGATCTGTATTCCTCTGATGATTGGAATCAGACTTTCCAATTTTGGGAGATTATTTACAAGTGAGTACACTATATATTCCAGATGGCGTGTGATTATATGATCAGTTGGATTGTTGGCATATTTTGTGATTAGGTCTAGTTCTTGGCTGACCTAATGCTTGATATATGTTGTAGAGATTAAATATGTATTGTGGATGTTAATGAGATCTATTTTAGATCCATGCCAACCTAAATTAAGTGTTACATGCTTGATTTGAGTGCAAAGATGTTTTTGATTCAAGTATGGGGCCGGCAAGGCAATTTTGATTTAATATAGGGCTAGATCTAATTAGGCCAACCTAATTGATGTATGTGGATGTATTGGGTATTTATATATATATATATAAGAATTTTTTGAGAATGTAGAAAAAATATTATATGGTATGATGAAAACATGAGAATTTGTATGTGTGTGATCCGAATAGCAACAAAAATATTGTAAATGTTGAGCGATTGTAAAACAAAGTAGTGTTTTGAATTTAGAGCTTTAAAGGAACTGAATTGAGCACAAGGAAGGTGCATTTTTGTATTAGTTCACATCCTAGCTATGTGGCCATTTCTATTTTGTACCTATCTTTGGCTATGAGCTTTATTGGACAGTGTGTCCTGACAGTGAGCCTTTGTAATATCTTATAACCAATTATAATATACTATGAGCTAATCCTTACTATGGTTTTTCTCTTTTTTGGTTTTCCACATAAAAATCCTGGTGTTCATGTGTCATGTGATCTTGTGGTTGCTTCATGTTTTCATTCATTGTTGCAATAAGATATATTTTGCTAATTGGATGGATTATGATCAAATGGCTTAATGGAATACTGATTCACCCTCCCTCTCAGTATTTCGAGTGTTCAAAAATTGGTATCAAATTTTGGTTCCTTCTAAGAAGCCTAACATTTTGAAGAAGATCTTGGAGATTGAACACATGGCTAATAAAGAGTTTTCAGATCTTACTGTTGAAAGTGATTGCATGACTGATAAAGAAAAACTCCAAGTTGCTCTTGAAGATCTTTACAGAGTTGAAGGTGAAAATAAAAATTTGAAGGAAAACCTAGAGGAAGCAAATGAATGTATCAAAAAATTGAGAGAACAAATCAAGAAATTCAAAGAAATACATAGAGAAGTCAATCAACAATTGAAGTGGTGCAGGAGCATCCTTGATGCAATTTTAAGTTATATTGTGAAAATTTGGTTTTTGCTTTGTTTATGCTTTCTTGATGTAAATAAGGTCATTTGAGACCATCTTAAGTGGTTTAGGACCATTTTTGGTCATTTGGTGAAATTTAGGCAAATATTGTAAAAATTGTAAAAGTTGCTCGAGAAAGTTGTCAAACAACTTGTCAAAAAGTGTAATTAAGGTGTTTTGTCAACAAACTAATCAAAAGGTAGTTGAAAATAGTTGGTTTTGGTTGGAAATGTATAAATACACCCTCCAAAACTCGAATTGGGGGTTGGAGACATCATTTTTGAAGTTTGATGAATGGAAACCTCAAATTTTGTGTGCATTTTATGATTCATACATTGTTTTTCAAAGCTGAAGTCATGCATTGTACAACTGGTCTCCAACTCCTACCTAGGTTTGTAGCCTTGGTAAAAATGTGGGACAAATTTCTTTTTCCACCATTGGATCTCTTCATATAAAAATTGAGGAAAATCAGAATTATGTTATCTTCAATCTCACCGGCGATTGGATCTTACTATTTGTCTTAGAAGTTTATTAGAGTTAAAATAGGTTTTGAAGGGGTCCAAAACTCCTTTTATAAAAAGGAACTTCACTGGCTAAAAAGGAAACATCAAAACAAATCCATCACCCCAATGGATACCAAACTAATGTACCCAAAAAGTAAACTCAAAAATGGGTGCACACACCATCACATATTGTTCAATTTTACTCAATCCTATCTCTCACTAGTAATAAGCTTTCTATCCTTAACTCCTTAAAAGATTTAAATCCTCCATAAATCCACTTTGATTTTAGTTTTATTTCTTTTATTCTTAACTTTAGGTTTTACCAAGCATTTCATAAACTCAAAATATAACTTTAGTAGCACACTTAGCAAATAAATATAATCCTCCCTAGCTAGCTTACTCCCTCGTGAGCTGGGTAACATCGCATAAATTTCTTTCTATTAGGGGTAAAATCCTTCAGGGTCTCCTAATTTTAGTAAGGACTTTTAGAGCTTCCACTTCCTTTCATAAATTCATATACCTAAATTTTGCCAATTTTCTCTCTCAAGGGAGAATATTCTTGCTTCCATACTTCCTGCTTCATTGATTTGCTTCTCCGGCCAATATTAGCAATGTGATGAGTGACCAGCCATTAAATTATTAATTTGGCTTTGATCGAGGGATCCTCAAATTTCTTGCCATCAATGCTTCTAATGCTAACATTAGTCCTATTAATCTCATGAAAACTATTTAAAAGTTTACAGGCTAATACTGGCAATATCACGCTCTAACCCAACACATCAGAAAGATCCTCCCTATCAAAGTTTTCAATGCAATTTCCCACAACAACATCCTCTTCAGAAGAACTCTCATGGACCTTATCCTCAGAGGCATCCTTACCTTTACCAGTAGTGACAGGAGACTTCATCCTATGAATGGAATTGGTAATTTGCTCCACAACAGCTAGCCTCTTCTGAATCCTCTCAGCGTCCACTTTCTTAGCTCCCGCATCTTGAACACCACCCTAAGCTCTATTCTTGTACTTAGGCAACCCAATGACAGCGCTCGGAACATCCTCACCATGGAAGCCACCAGCCACAGAGAAAGGGGCATTCTTCTCTAGATGTTGACCAAGAATCAAAACCCTTCTCTTCTGACTTCCCTCCTCAGGATCTTGCACAAGTCTAGACGTAGGGGGAGGAGAGGAAGCTTCCCCATAAAGATCATTTTTGTCTTTGTTCCCCTTAGAAGGAACAATCACCTCCACATCATCACTGCAGGTCGTATAGCCTGCTTCCTTAATCAATTTCCTTTTCCCAGATTTACCCTGAATAGGGGATATGGGGCCCTCCTCCAAAGAGGCATATGAGTCAAGGACACAATCAACATCATCATCCCTGTTTGACTCAGAATCTTTATTTAACATAAGCCTCCTCTTCCTCAGTTTCTTAGAAGCCCTTTCCTCACCGACTTAGTTTCATAACCCTCCCTAGCTTTAGCTTTTGGAGTAACCAGAGTCTTCTGGACATCATGAGCTTTAACATGTTCATATATCAAAAGAATCAACCCCGCATGCAAGACAGGGTTTTTGGGGTTCTTCCTATGCTCTTTAATCCCACAATCCATCGACACCAGCAAATAATAGGGAAATGAAACCCATTTTTTGTGCCTAAAATGATTAAGCAACAAAAAATGGTAATTGTTAATGGTCGTGTACCTTCCTTCTAGGTTAACATACCTCATGATTTCTTCGACAACATCCCGCCAGAGAGTCTTCAAGGAAGTACTCAGATACCCTCCACTCTTCATAGGCTTCAAGTCATCACTCTCATTCTTCTTAAAGAAAAGAGACATCGTGGCCAGTGACTCTTTCTTATCCCTGTACACCTTCATACCCTTAATTGGAAGGCCAGTAATCTGGGCTATGAACTCCTCATCCACCTCAATTTCCCTACCACCCAATTCCAGGGTTCTCCCTTTCCACCCTTTCTCGACCAAAGCAGTAACCTGAGTATTATTTCCATGTAGTTTCTCCATGAAGGGAGCTAGGCTACCCTTCTCTAAAATTTCCCACACTTCCTTTCTCTGCTTCGCAGTATCATAGGATTTGGGCTCAGCACGGTTTCTGTCCCCACCCATGATGATGGAAAACAGAGACCAAGAACTCAACAGGGAACTCAGAAGGAAGCAACAGACAACAAACAAAATCGAATAATCCAACAAAAGACTCTAGAAGCTTATGCGGCTAACACCCACAATCCGTGCGAAGGAAACCATAGGACAAACAAACCATAATAAATTCGAACTCCACGCCATATGATAGCCTTTCCTCAAAATCATAACCATACCCTCCTTCCTAATGATATGCCACCACATGAGCAAGGACGTGCACACCTTGAAGAATAAATTAACTTTTATTTATAAAAATAGTCATGGCCTCATAAGGGATGGGATCATTTAAATCCCAAACCTTACTATCTCTAACACCAAAGTTAGCGAAGAAATCAGCTAACTTATTTCCCTCTCTCAAAATATGGGAAATATAAACATTATCAAAGGATTTAATAATTTCAATGGAATCCTTGATCAAGGCCTCAATTGTCCAAGAAGGAGGAGATAAATTCTTCAAATTATTAATAATGTTCAAAGAATCATCTTCCAACCAAATCTTTCTATACCCTCTTCTTTGAGCCAGAGCAAGACTATGATAGGCAGTTGTCGCCTCCACAAAGTGGTTTGTTTGGGTTCCCAAAGGGAGTGCCACAACAAAGAAGAGCCTACCATTAGAATTTCTAATCACTCCCCCACATCCAGTAGGTCCCGGATTACCTTTAACAGCACCATCAAAGTTGATCTTAACCCAACCATCCAGTGGTGCCTTCCAAGCTACACCCTCTCTTGAAGATTTCCCTTTTGAGACCGGGAAAGATATATCACAGGGCAACTTCCACTTTTAAGCAATTGAAATATCATAGGAGCATAGATTAATCCTCTTACTAGCATGGAAGGAGATTCCCCAAAGAAAATTCTCCTTAATACCATTACAAATCTTATGGGCCACGGATAAAGCAGGAAGAGCAGAGTTTATGAAGATTTTGTTGTTACGTTCCAACCACACCCCCCAAGTCAAATGAGGCAGAGAGAGGGACCACAAAATTTGCAAGGCCAAATTAGTTGAGGGGCACACCCATTGGAACCATAAATCTTTAACAGAGCCAAAAAAAACCCAACTAAGATTCCAAAGCGAAAGAACATAATTCCATATCACACCAACATATCTGCACCCAAACAATAAATGACAAGTATTTTTCACTTCCTCTTCACAAAGAAAGCATCTATTGGGCATAACAAAACCTCTTTTTATCAGATTGTCAATAGTAATAATTTTATTCTAACATAATAGCCAGAAGAAAATATTAATCTTGGGAATCAGTCTAGAGGACCAAACAAAAGCCCAAAAAGGAGGCAGACCAGTAAAAGAATCATTCAAAGAAAAACCCGAAGCAACAAAAAAGTTACCCTCAGAGGAAAACTTCCAAACAAACCTATCAGGAGAAGGACTAATAGGAATGTGAACACAAGATATAGCCTTATAAATAATTTCAAGACCAGGATCCAACTCATACAATTTCCTCCAACAACCTCCATCAATATAATCAGCAACAAATCTGCCAACTAGACACAAACCAAGGTCCATAAAGGGATGAGCCCAAGGTTGATCCTTAAGAGGTCCATTACCAATCCAATTATCATCCCAGAATAAAATACTCCTCCCATTCCCCAACTGTCAGGAGAGACCCTTAGCAACAAGCCTATGAGCATTTAGCATAGAGTTCCACAACACAGAGCCATTCAGGGGATTAAACTCATTAGACATCACTTATCTGATCCCATCAGCACCATGTAAGTATTTACTCCAAGTGATTTTTTCCCACTCACTTTTAGCTAAAAAAAGATTCCACAGCTATTTCCCCAAAAGGGCAATGTTAAACGGTCTGATTTTGTGAATACCCAGCCCCCCAACCTTCTTTGGCCGACAGACATCATCCCAAGCCACCAAATGAGTTCTTTTTTATCTTCAACCCCTGTCCATAAGAATTTTTTCTGAATACCTTCCAAGAGATCCAAAAAATTTCTTGGCATATGAAATAGACTAAGAGCATAAACTAAAATATTCTGTAAGGTGGATTTAATCAACTGAACTTTACCCACTTGGCTTAATAAGGCCCCTTTCCACCCAGCCAACTTGGAATTAAATTTTTCAATCAACCCCCTCCACAAAGAATCCAGAGCCTTAGAACATAAGGGGAGTCCCAGGTAAGAGGCGGGCAATTCACCAATTTGACACTGCAAGATTCTAGCAATCCTGATCTATCTTTGAATTGGAGTATTGAAGAAGAAAATAACACTCTTTTGTAAGCTAACTCTCTGCCCAGATGTAGCCTCATATAAATGTAAAAACTGTTTAATAGCCTTAGCTTCCTTTATAGACGCCTGCCCAAGCAACAAAGAATCATCCACAAATTGTTGATGAGAAAAAACAAGATTAGCATGAGAGGGGGCTAATCGAGACATACGTCCAAAATTAACAAATCTTTGGATAAGGTGACCCAAAGACTCCACCATAATTATAAATAGAAAAGGAGAAATAGGATCCCCTTGCCGCAGCCCTCTAGAGCAATCAAAAAGAGGTGAAGGAGACCCATTGATAAGCACAGAGAACCGAGGGGTAGAAATAAGTTGAAACACCAAAGCCACCAACTTCTCCCCAAAACCAAAGGAGAGAAGAATCTTAGACAAAAAACCCCAATCCACCCTATCATAAGCTTTGAGTAAGTCAAGTTTAAGGATAAAACCAAGTTGCTTATTAATAGAAAGAGAATGAATATTCTCATGCACAGAAAGAATGGAATCCAAAATTTTCCTACCAGCCACAAAACCATTCTGTTGAGGGGATATGATAAAAGAAAAAATCTTTTGCAACCTCAATGTCAGCACCTTGGAGAGAATTTTATAGATAGAGTTGCACAAACTGATAGGCCTAAATTCCTGAAAAGAAGTAGCATCGGGATTTTTGGGAATCAAAACAATAAAAGAGGAGTTGATTTCCTTTAAGAGGGAACCTGATCTAAAAAAATCCTTAGTAGCCGCCACCACATCTTTAGCAATAATATCCCAGAAGGACTGAAAAAAGAACATAGGGAAACCATCAGGCCCTAGAGCCTTATTACCTTCAAAGGAGAACATAGCTCCCCGAACTTCCTTAGCCGAGGGAATACAAACAAGCTGCCTATTAGTTTCAACATCCACCAGCTAGGGGGTATCCCTTAGAATATCCTCATGACAAGCCCCGTCAAGCAAACCCTCCATAGAAAGCAACTAAGAGAAGTAAGAATCCGCAACAATCTGGAGATCAACATCCTTTTCCATAGCTTGATTGTTAAAATTAATCAAATTAATACAATTCAAAGCCCTGTGTTTTAGAGTAGAAATATGAAAAAACTTAGATTTTCTATCACCACTCTTCAGCCACATAATCCTCGAACGCTACTTCCAAAATTCCTCCTCTGCAATAATATTATGTAATTTTGAAAGCAAGACATTTCCTTCAGAATCAGATCTTGATTATAACCAGATGATTGAATAACTTGTTGAACCGTGTGAAGCTCCTTAGACACCCCATCTTTCTCCTAAAAAATATGGCCAAAAGAAGTGTGATTCTATTTTCGAACATTAAGCTTAACATTAGCCAAATTTTTCACCACTCTATACATAGTCGACCCCTCCACATCGATACTCCACCAGTCCTTAACCAAACTACCCAGATCAGGATGGCATGTCCACATTTTCTCAAACCAAAAAGGAAAATTCTTCTTACCACCCAGCAGGTCCACAGACAAAGCCAAAGGGAAGTGATCTGACCCCAATCTAGTCAAAGTTGAAAGGGAGCAAGAATAGTGGACCAACCACTCAGGGTTTAAAAGGGCACAATCCAGCTTAACTTGGATAAGGGCATCACCCACATGCCTATTTGACCAGGTATAGGAAGCCCCTTTCAGATCAAGATCAAGAAGAGTTGAATCATTTATGAATTGCATAAGGTCTGATCTACTATCATCCACTTTTTGTGATCCACCCATCTTATCAACATCATGCAAAGGAGTATTAAAGTCGCCAATAACCAGCCAATTATCAATATTATGACAAACTTTAAAAGAGGCAAGGTTCACCCAAAGCCTTTTTCTAGCACTTTTACAATTAGGAGCATAAATATTAGATAGATTCCAGGAAAACTTGTCATTCAGGTGGAAGAAAGAAGTAGCCACATGATTACATTCATTGAAAACCTCCACGCCTCTAATAACCTGAAGATTCCAAAAAGTGACAATCCCACCAGAGGCACCCGTCGCCTCAGAGCAATGCATACCACAATCTTTAAACAACTTCAATTTCAATCTAGATAGTTTATCAACACCCATTTTCGTTTCTTGAATTAAAACAATATCGGGACGATGATCTCTTACCAGATTAGCCAGGAGATCATGTTTATGAGGGTGATTCAGACCCCTCATGTTCTAGGAAATAATCTTCATGTAAGTTTATGGGAAGTGCTCTTAGATCACATATCCAACAGAGTTCTCTGTGTACCATCAGCAATATCCATCTGACTCTCTTTATCCCTCGTAACATTAGCTGGGGGCCTACCTCTCCTACGCGGCTCAGACCCGCAATTTGATCTCTGTCTGTTTCTTGTCACGACGCTTGGCGAAGGAGAATGCTTCTTCCTATTGCGTCCACGTACCATGACATAAGGCAGGTTATCCACATCCTCTGACTCCTCAGACTCCTTCACATCAGGTTTCATCTCAAACCCTTCATCTTTCAACTCCACATTTTGAGGAATCCTTCTCCCAAGAGGAGAACCAGATTCAACCAACACAGAAGAAAGACTATGAGGAATCCCTTCCCCATGGGGGGAACCAGATTCCAGAACCACAAAATAATTATTTTCCTCCAAAAGAACAAAACTATCCATATTGGGCACATTTTCAACCTGAAGCTCCTGATTCACCTCCCCTTGAGCTGGTTGAAAATCAACCACCTTATCTAACTCATTCAAAGATTTATCTTGACTGGCTTCCAAGGGAGGTTCCCCTCCCGACTCCATCTTCGGAGCTTGAGTTATTTTAGAGTCCACCTTTTGAGCTTGAGGTTTCTCTTTTTCTCTCCACTATTTCGTCATTTGCTTAGGAACTTTAAGAGGACATTTCTTTGCCCAGTGGCAAACTTTTTTACAATGGAAACAGGCAAAGGGGTTCGATTCAAATTCAACCATCTGCTCCCACACTCCAAGTTTAGAGTTAATCTTCACCCTGGAAGGAAAATCAGTAGATTGCTCCATGTTAACACAAAATCTGGTATAAACCAGCCACTTCCTTGATGCCATCATTTGGTCGATAAACAACAGACAACCAAAAGTGCTAGCAATCCCCTTAAACACCTCCTCATCCTAGAATTCCAATGGAAGGCCAAGCAATCTGACCCAAACTGGAGCACCAGAGAACGAACATGAGTTCGGATTAAAACTCATTTCCCATTTCTTCAGCATCAAGGATGACTTTCCAAAGGGACCACGGGCCCCCCATCAACGCCATCACCATATCATCTTCACAAGTAAAGGAAAAAGAGAAGAACCCTTTGGCCATAGCAGCCACATCTATTTGTCCTTTAGGTTTCCAACTAGTCAAAGTAAACTTATGCACCAACTCAATATGAGGCCGAGGACCAACAAATTTACCTAGTAGAACCATGTCCATATTAGTCACTCTTTTGTCAACAATGCAATCCGGGATAGTAACAAAGTACTCCCCTATCTTTTTATTAGCAACAAAAGGAACTGGAGGTGAAGTACTTTTTCCTCTAGGCTTAGCCCCAAACAGATTAGACCAATTGATAGAAGATCTTGACAAGAGAACATTCATGGCTTTATCAAGCCCAAGAGCCTCTGCAAAAGGAGTCCCATCACACCCATCCGAGGACAGGGCATTCCCTGACTTTTTTGAGCCATTCACGACATTTTCAAAGTCAGGCACCAAGGAATGCATCAGACACACATTCTTCAAAGCCCCTTTTCCATCAGATAAAATTTTAGCCACAAAAGGGGACCCACTCAGCTTACCTGTAGCAAGGGCCCCACCTAACATCACCTTGTCATCAACACACCATCCACCATTATCGCCAAAAGCAACATCTTGATCTCCCACCTTTTCAGAATTTGAAAAATTGCCACCACCATCACCACCACCTGAAGAGCTCCCCCATGTTGTTCCTGGTTAATGCTCATGTTGGTGACCATACAAGTCTTTTTAATATTAACAAACCCATGTTACTTTCCATATGATATCTCTCTTTTTCTGGTTCAAATAAAACAAGAGCCGAAAGTAGCAAAAGTTCCCTCGCCAAAATGTGCAAGCAATAGTCATGTTTTGGTTTGTTGTGTTTGATATGTTTGTTGATATTATAACAACTTAATAGTAATCTTGAAATTTGTCAAATGGTGACATGTAATACCATAAATAATATCGGGAAATAAGGCAAATTGTTACAAATAGGAAACATGTATAGTCCTTTCAAAATTAACAAACCGTGTATTAAGATCAAATGCAACAAACAACCTACCCTTCTTATTATGAAATACAACGAATGACCACATAACTATATCTTGAACAAGATGCAGTGAACAAAACTTATTAATAGATGTTAGGTATCTTAACCCAAAGAACCCATCATAACCATGGAATCAAATTTTGTGTGCCATAAGGATCACCACTTTGAATGGCCTCTAGGTGGACAAAAAATGAAGAGGAAGAGATAATTCTCATCATTGACTTCCAAGGAGAAGCTGAACACTATTGAATTTTGTTCAAAATCTTGTGATTATCCATTTTCTTAGAGAAAATGCATTTCAATGTTGATTTTGAAAATGGTTTGAAACACCATGGAACCCAAGGTGTTGGTATGTACATTCTAAAAAGTATTTAGGTTTCCATTATAATCAGAGCTTTAGTGGAGCTCATGGTGAAGGCTTGCGTACTACATGGAGGAAATAGAGGTTCAAATCTAGAGTAGAGTACATGCACCCTAGATGAACAATATTCAAGTTAAATTGAAAAATATCCCCTTGCAGGTTTCCACAAGGGAGGTGTCATACATGATATTGGTGTCTTTCTTGTCGTTGGCTTAAAAATTATCTTTATCTTTCTCTATGCCCCATAATTCAAACCAAGATAACTACCAAACAAAGATAGTTGTCAAGGTATTGGTGTCTTGCTTGTTGTTGGCTTAAAAATTATCTTTATCTTTCTATATGCCCCATAATTCAAACCAAGATAATTGCCAAACAAAGATAGTTGTCAAGGTGGGTTTCAATATGGAACTTGGATAGTAGCTGATTTCCAAGTTTCTGAAATGTGGAGAGAGGAATTCCATTATACAAATTTAAATCAAGGTAGAATCTCATTTTGAAGGAAATTTTGAATATGGAAATGCATTCACATGTCAGTATGGTGTTTATTAATGTTTCTTAGATGTGTACGCATGATGAGAACCTACACATAGAACTAAGAGTGTGGATGTAGACCTAGAAAAAACACTATTAAAGTTTATAGAAACTTTGGGATGTAGGAGGGCCTAGATTCAACAATTTTGGTTTTTAATTACCCTCATGCATGTTTATCAGGCCATTGTTCTCTCTAAATACTTAAGGGACCAATTTAACTTCAGGCGACTCAGGGTGCCATCCCACCAACTCTAAATTTAGATTAGTCTTGATATCCCTGTGTGGATAGGACTGTTAACACTTAAATTTGCACCCTGTTGAATTTGGAATTCAACAATTTAGTGAAACATGGGAATGATTCCACCTTGAATGATACCAAACCTCCGGAGAAGGCTGACTTCCTATGGTATCACCTAGTCTAATGATTTTGAAGGAAAAGGGAGAGGGAAATTTTTAAAATGAAAACTAATAAAATACTATTCATATGGTGATACACCTAATTGTTAACTTGACTTATAAACAACGTTTACATACAAATTAAACAAATGATAAGGCTCAACTCACACAACTCAGCTTCATATGCTTCTTGCATAAGTACTTCATAAGAAGATCTTTGAATTGCCAAACTCTTAGAGGGAAATTTTATCTTACAACTAAAAGCATTCACAAATTTTGATACAACTTATGACTTGAAATATGTATAGATCTCTGTAAAAGGTGCTAATTTTAAGAAAAAAATTACAAGGAATCAAAAAAATTCACAAGTAAATTCATCAATTAAACTCATGCACACAATGGAACAAACGAACTGAGAAGGTAAAATACTTAACTTTATTGCTTAATCATGGTATCCACTGTCATATTAGCCAAAAGATTGAGTTACAAAGGTCTGAAATTTTTTTCCAAAGGACTTCAAAAGTCACTAAGTGTAGAAACTGCATAGTTAAGAACTACTCAATAATGAGTTACAAAATGAGCTAAGTAGCCAAGCTCCACTAAAAAAGGATCTAGAAGAATCCTTGGGTTAGATGGCTTTAAAAAGCCAAAAATATAGCAATGACATCTCTTCAAAAAGAGCTCATAATGAAAGAAAAAGTCATGCAAGACTTAATCAAATCATAAACATTTCTAAAAATTCTCTAAAATGGAAACAAATGTCCTATATTCTCTCAACAAAGTGATGAATCATTCCTAAATTTCATCCTTATGTTGGAAAACAAATTCCAACTCCCCTATATGTCCTCCACGATCATAAGTATGAAAAGCATATATTTATCTCCTTTTATGACTTGGTCATATAAATACATGCTTCTTTGCATTCATAAGATAATGATTTAAAATAAATGATTTATAAAACACCATTTATATTTAACCATTTTACAATATAATGCAAAAATAAAACATTCTACTCAATGTATCGATATAGATCCCTAAGTAATAGGGATTACCAAGTCATAAATAAGTTAGAGATGCCTAAGTCATGAGATATATAGTAGAGCTAAAAATATAAGGTGGAGGCACAAAGAGCAACAAGACATAAAGTCTTGACCATGGCTTATTAATCTTAGTGCAAATTTTTAAAAGAGAAGGAAAAATGCCTAACTTGTTAGCCATATACATTAGGGTAAGAAACCCTAAATGAAACAAAAGTAGAAATAAATTTTTTATTTCATTTAGAAGCTTCAAGAAGAAGCTGAGATTGCGCTGCCAAGGGTTTTCATAGAGCTTTTCTCTAAGACATTGTTTGGCTTAATGCAGGAAACAAGAGTATCAAGGAGCTAGGAAGGTCAAGACAACTCAGATGACAGTTGGATAGGAAGACACAACAGAACCAGTCATCCTTAGGCAATGACTGGTTACCTTCTCTACATGATCATTCATTTCTTCATTTACTTATCCATGCATATGTTTATTTTGATTTGTATTGAATAAGTAGAGGTTAAACTCACGGCTTATGTGAGTCAAATGAACATTTCTACATTCAATAAAGATTACCTTTTTCAAAAGAGATTTGTAAATATTTCTTATGTTTCATGCATTTATATAAATGCAATGATTTAGTTTCTGTAATCTTTCAAGTTGTTTCATTTGTACACATGAATGCAATGTAGGAGAGATTAAGAAAATGTACCATTTTCTTTTAAATATCAGTGGGCTCTACCTGATTGAGCCATAG